>JAUTBT010000601.1:0-11150 GCA_032361225.1 Lepetodrilus schrolli | reverse complement strand
CTCAGTCGGTAGAGCGTTGGACTCACAATCCAGCAACTCGGGTTCGAATCCCAGGATCGGCATGATCCTCTGTTACAGCTGTATCATCCTCCTTTTCAATTCAAATCATCATTATAGCAGGTAGTGATACTTTGTGATACTTTGTGATACTTTGTGATACTTTGATGTAGAGGATCCCTTTTGAGAGGACTATTAATGTTTTATCACAGATAGGGCTGATACACATACACTATGATAGTGTTAGAAATGAAGAAAATAATAAGGTGGTCATTCTCCATAGGCCCAATGTTAATGGAGGTCAAATCTATAATTTACAGGGGGTCCCACAGATACCTTTAACATTGCAGATTTTCAAATTTTTTCAGGACCCCCTTTAATTTGAACACTGCTATGGCGGTGTTGAACAGTTCATGATAAGTTCAATTAATGTCAATATGGTTCAGTTCACCACCAACATCCCAAGTCAAGACTCTGTACATTTAGTTTAACATATTTTATGCAAGACGAAATTGATAGGTTACAAGTTATTACAACCGCTCCTGTACTGGTTGTGTTAGTTCAGTTGACTGGATGTATTGTAAAGGCATTGATCCTAGTGAGTGCATTCACTTGTCCAGTCTGTATGCACATGTCTTGCTATCTGCTGTAGGTACCTGTCCAGTCACATCCCTACCTTGGAGATTCTGCCGGTGAAGGTCTCTGTACATCTGCTAGACAAGAACCTCCACATCCCTGACGTCACAATAACAGCTGCAGATGAGTGAGTATATTTCCATTCATGGAAGGTGGTGGCGTAAAGTAGTAAGAGTGGTGCACCGTTGAACTTCAGTGTCAAAGGTCCAGAGTTCAATATGGGTGAAATATTCACGCGACATAAAGCACTAATTCATTCATTAAAACCCTCCCCAGGGACCCAGCATTAATACTAGCAGAAGTTATCTTTCTGATACGGACATGTATAGATCCGTTGTCTATCCTGTCACAGTGCACTTGTTATCCCTGATTTCTCCTGCCAGGACTGAATTTGAGCAATTTTTTTTGACCACTCACAAAAATAAAACAATTACAAACATTATTATTTCCAGTATATCTACATACATGTACAGTATATTGTTTATTCTTGTTGTTTTAGAAGCAGTTTTATAATGCATATATAACAGTAAAAAGTTGCTATAGATATTCTTTTTATTTTATTTATTTATGGTATATTTGAATAGAATCTGAGAATGACTAACTCCCTTTTACATTCCTACTTTTACATTCCTACTGTTGTGTTTGTTCTCAGCATAACCCACATTCAGACTGTGATAGAGCAGACGCTCGCTAAACGGGGTGATCCACTCATCAGATGGGGGTGTGATGGCCAGGTGTTGCTTGTCGGGTGAGTATTTAGTAGAATGGCTCTGATGTTTGTCCATTAAAGCTCTCTCCCCGTTAACAAACAGTGCATGTACATTCAGTTATGTCAAGCAAAATCAGTGTAAATGCAAAATCACAATACCTGGTAGTCTTAGGAATTTTCCTCTGTTGCTAACAATGAAAAATGAAGAGTCAGCTACCAAGATATAAGAATATTCGAAACTTTACAACTATTGCCACTAGAAGGGGTTTACAGTATTTCTATCCAAGTAATCTTCATTTAAAAAAAAATCTATAAAGGTTTGTTAAGCAACATAGTACGGTACACCAGGGTCATGGTCAGACAATACACATGGTACCATTAACTTCCACCTTTCAGTCCATTGTCGCGGGAGAATCCTCAGGAGGTTGAGCAGGTTCTGAAGGATCCGACTGTCAGCGCCACCTACCCCGACATCCACCCAATCAACTGGCACACACGCCCTGTCCTACAGTTTGGCATGGTAAAAGTTACAATTACCCTCTTCCCTGCATGGCTAACACTCCTGGCCGGCTCCGTGGCGTAATGGTTAGAGCGTCGGCCCGGAAGGTCGCGAGTTCAATCCCTGGCCGCGTCATACCAAAAGACATTTGTTGTTCTTGTTATTCCCCTGCTTGGTGTTCAGCATTAACCCTCTCCCTGCAGGAGGCAACCGGAGATGCCCTAAAGAGCAGTGCCTGTGCCTAATCCAGCAGGTAGAAGGTTAAAGCAAGGACTGGAAGGCTCGAAATCTGTATACTGTCTGAGTGGGGTATCCATGTTTCGTATTGCTAGCACTACAAAAACTAGTGGAAATCCAGACTAGTGCAAGCATTACATATGCATGCAAGCCATCATCTTGAAAGTGGCATTAAATACTACATCAACCAACCAACATTCAGAAAATATATGTCGGAGACAGCTTGTATATTAACATTACAATTTTATGTATCAAGGACATAACAGTTAATGATATGCATGTTATCTTGGCCAAAGGGTTACCCATTTGGCTAAGTAAGTAGAGTGTTGGACAATCCAGGCAAAATTAATGGGGTTTGAATCCCAGGAATGACATGGTCCTATTGCACATGCAAGGTACAAAGTGACTTTGATGGGGAGGAGCACTAGAGTTTTCTAATGAATACTGCAGTGTGCGTACGTGTATGTGTGTGTGTGAGTGTGTGTGTGCAGTGTGTGTGTGTGTGTGTGTGTGTGTGTGTGTGTGTGTGTGTGTGTGTGTGCACTGTGTGTGTGTACACTGTGTGGTTTTGTGTGTGTGTGTTTATGGCTAATTAGTTTGTCCACTTGTTGGTGTTTACAGAAGCCAGGTAGCGAGATCGTTGTCCAGGGCTGTTTCATGTGTGAGAGTGATCTCCCCAAAGTCTGCTTCGTCCAGAAATACAAGGAGAGTGGACCTCACCCCGTTGACTACTTCTCCTGCAGGAACTGTTCATTTAACTGTGAGCAGATTTAATGTTATCCTCGCTAAGTTGTAAATTTGACATAATGTGAAATGTCTAATGCACTTTTGTGTTATTCAATCAACATAGCAGAATAGTGCTCTGGTAGCTTGTCGGACTACAATCCTGAAGGTTTGTGTTTGAATTTCATCTAGTGCCATGGTATATTCTACATATTGGAGTACAATGTCTGTGCCCTAGCCGAGTACAGTTCACATCCTTGATTAACTTGTATCAGCCATGGCTCCTGGGTCTTGCACATAGATGTTGCGGATTTTCATCCCACCATAAACAGATTGTTGCAACATTCATAAAATACTCAATCATTAATTGGTTAGTGTGGATTCCTGATCGTCTTGGGCTTTAATATTTATTAATTGATCATAAGTTACTCTGAAAATCTATTTTTTTCACTGCTTACTATATAGTGCAGCAAAAAAATTAACTTGATTTATTGACAATCACCATTCAGAAAATAGTGTCCAAGTATAATGTGATGTCAAGCATAATATGATGTCAAGTATAATGTGATGTCAAGTATAATGTGATGTCAAGTTATAATGTGATGTCAAGTATAATGTGATGTCAAGTATAATGTGATGTCAAGTTATAATGTGATGTCAAGTATAATGTGATTCAAGTATAATGTGATGTCAAGTTATAATGTGATGTCAAGTATAATGTTATGTCAAGTATAATGTGATGTCAAGTATAATGTGATGTCAAATTATAATGTGATGTCAAGTATAATATAACGTCAAGTTATATTGTGATGTCAAGTATAATGTGATGTTCAAGTTATAATGTGATGTCAAGTATAATGTGATGTCAAGTATAATATGATGTCAAGTATAATATAACGTCAAGTTATAATGTGATGTCAAGTATAATATAACGTCATGTTTTAATGTGATGTCAAGTATAATATAACGTCATGTTATATTGTGATGTCAAGTATAATGTGATGTTCAAGTTATAATGTGATGTCAAGTATAATGTGATGTCAAATGTCAAGCATAAAGTGATGTCAATTTCTCTATAATCTCTGTCATTTGTTTCTTTGTAGGGATCTGCAAGTCTTGTGTTCAAGTGTGCCATCAAGGTATAGTACCATAAACTACTTTCAGACAACTGATTACATACAAAGTAAATTTATAAAGATTTTTCATTTCCATAATCTAACACGTACAAGAAAACAGAACTTGTTGTTATTCTGAAATTTCATTGGAATTTTACAAGCATTGTAATGGAAATTCAACTTTGAAAACAAGCTGATCATTTGCCTGTTTGCTGGTGAACCATTCATTCTGTTTGTAATGACATAAACCTCTATGTGTTTTAGGTCATGATGTGACTGCTCATGTACTGAATCATAAACCAACATGGTGAGTACGATTACAGACAATAATAACATTACATTATTTTAATAATTTAATAAACATTTTATAAAATGTTAATTTGTTAAGTTCTCTAGATTATATTTGAACAAAAGTGTTATAATACAACACACAAAATGGAGTTGACAATAATATTATACTAATTATTTTAATAATTTAGATTTTTTTATTTTTATAAAATGTTAATTTATGAAGTTCTCTAGATTATATTTGAACAAAAGTGTTATAATACAACACACAATCATTTTTTTGCAATAAATGCAAATGAATTGGTGCAAATGCCAGTAGATATAATATGCTCCTATTTCTGTGAAATGATATTATTTCCATTTCAGGGGATGCTGTTATTGTCCCAAGAAGAAAACGTGCAAGTTAACAACATTATAGGACAAAAGATGGATGTGCAGAATGTGTGGCCTTTATTCCTAAAAGATTATTGTATTTATAAAACTATTTTGTAGACGACAGAACAATGTCACTTCTATAATGATGTAATAACAATACAGAGAGGTTCCCTAAGTCAGTGTCTTAGATTTGGCAATTTGACTATCAAATGACTGGGAAATCAATTTAGTAAATAAATCCTGACAGTATATGAAATATTTAGTATTTTAAAATATTGTAACGGTCAGGGTCGTAGCCATGGGTGAAATGCAGTGCAAGCCCACATGTTATTAAGGGGGACTGAGGGAATTAAATGCCATACTCAGACAAAACGATATGCAGGCACAGGCCTTCTGGCCCAATAGTAGCTACACCCCTGAAGGTACATCCCAAACACATGTATTGCAAGATATCTACCAAGTAAACGTAACCACCAAGTGAGCTATGGAACCCTTGGCATAATCTTTTACAGAGATGATGAATGTTTACATTCCATATTCATAGACTTATTTAAGATGCATATATAGATATATCAGCTGCTCTATTATCACTTGTTTGTCGCATATGGATAAAATACTAATTCATTCATTCTAATATCACTTCAGTATAAAAGGCAAAAATAAAAAACTTAGCATCAGATGCCATATGCATTTCTGAAAAAATATGTACAAATTATAACATATGACAAATCATTTTTCAACACTGATTGTAGCTATTGATTACAATAAGGTATTTTTTAAAATGAATGTTTCATTCATGACTATATTTTATTAATTTAATGATAATTGGTCCTTGTTCATGTATCCCTGTTATGAAATATGTTGTTGTACAGTAATTTTTTTATATTGCTTGTTTCTAAATAAATTGTATGTTATTCACTAGCCTGCTTGGTGTTGCTATAACAGATGTGATGGTGAACATCTGCCAATCAATTGATAACTTGGTTATAAAAATAATGCACACATATACAGCATCTACAATATTAATAATAATGTGTAAATTTATTATGAGCTGATACTATGCATGCTGTCACTTTCTCTCATAATAGAGTAGGACAACAACACTGAAATGCATCGTTGCATAATGAAAACGGGTCTTTTATAGGTATACATGTACTTAGCATAATAATAATAATAGATTTATTTATATAGCGCCTAACCTCCGGCTAGTAGTCGCTCACTGGCTCTTTACAGTCAAGGGTACACTTGTTTGAAGAGGACAGTCTTGAGATTAGATCGGAAGATAGATAGGCTTGTAGCAGATTTAAGTGATTGTGGTAAAGAGTTCCAGAGTTTTGGTGCAGCAACAGAGAAAGCACAATCTCTGAGTCTGGTTGTAGTGTGAGGCACAATGAGCTGGTCTTTCTGCTCTGATCGAAGCGATCGTGTTGGTCGGTAAGGATGGAGGAGTTCTCCGAGATACACTGGCGAGTTTACATCATGTATGGCATTGTAAGCGACATGAGCATGCTTTCGAGCATGGATTTGGCACAATATACATATACACATTATTATATTTTGCTCTATTTGAGCCGAATACACCTGTAATTAATGTTGGACCAGTTCATTGCGAATGAAGGGTTTACGTAACTGTATCTAAATATATGTACAAGTTTTAATACACCTACATGTATGGAGGATGTGATGTGATCTGTTAAGGCGGTGTGTAGCACCACGACGGGTTCTCTGGGCATGCTGTTGTGTGTGAACACGTGGCACCGTCGGTACGCCCCCACGCGGCGCTTTACATCAGTCCAGCTCCTCACAGGGTGAACTGCCTCGTAATCCGTGATCTAAACAATGAGAAAAATGTCAGTCTCACAATCTTTTATGTGCACTTCTTTGACTTACAGATTATATCAGAAATGTCGTTACTGAACAGCTGTGGGGCGGGTGGTAGTGCAGTGGTAGAACGTTGGACGTTCATAGCAACCGTCGCAAGTCTCACTAGCAACTGTGCTATAATTTTCACAAAATATGGTCTACAGATATTTTCATGATTTATGTTCATTGGAATAATTTTATCAAAGCCTACAATACCATATCGATTTTCATTAAACATAACCTTGAATAGCAAGTATCTAATGCGATATTTCCGATTTGGTGTCACGGGAAATGACCCAGATGACACTCATTGTCCCTATTAGTACTAACTTTCTGCACCATGTCGCAGGGCGACTCCCACGTGACTCTCTGCAGATTCAGTAGCCCCACGGAGAACCATAGCACCAGTAGGTCCTTGAGGGACAGGTTGAGGACCTGGTAGTGAGCCAGGTCGGTTTCGTTGGAGCTGGTCGACATGGAGTTCTGCAACAGAGAGGTTCCGTACGGGTTAACAAAAGTCGGTGATTTCTTCTGTCTGCCATTTTGTAAAATGGGGTCATTGCACAAACCTGCAACAAAGAGGTTCCATATGGGTTTACAAAAGTCAGGGATTTCGCCTGTCTGCCATTTTGTAAAATGGCTGCCATTTGGGGTCATTGCGCAAACATGCAAAGAAAGAGGTTCGTTTGGGTAATTAAGAAGTCAGCGAGTAGGTAGTAGAGTTAGGAATCCACGATCCTCTAAAATATTGGCCCGGTGTCTCCTCAAATGTACGCTACTGGTCAGTCAGGTTCATCATGTCTATTCCGAAGGTCGCCATTTAAAAAATAAAAATATTATTTGCTGCTATATTGGCATCTGCAAAAATGATAATTGTTAACATTGTTTTTCCCCCCTGGCTGGTCTTGAAAAAAAAACATGAATAAATTACAACAAAACACATATAGCATAGTGAATGAGTGAATTGTTATTTAACATCACTGCAAGAATTTTCACCCATATGACATTGCAATAATTAAATTAGTACTTGCCAGAATATCAACTCTCATGTCGACCAGGAACTTCACACCCGTGTCTAGCCGGCCGATCTGACTGAAAAGTTGCTGGTAACGCGGAATGAGAGCTGATCGCAGCCTCTCTTCCACCTTCAACACAGCTGCTTCACTGCGGTCCTGCAAACCATGGACCATTTTCCAAAATACATTAACAAACTTTTGCGGTTCTGATTTTCTTGTATAAGAATAAGTAAAGAAGAGCCTAATTGAAATGAGAATTAGAATGACCCTGGACAACACAGGCAAAATGGTTATCTAGAACTCTGTAGTGAGCTAGGATATTGTGTGTTATAAAACATATAGACCAATCCAAGCACTTGCTAGTATGTTACTTAGGCGGCGTTCCTTTGAGCTGTGCTAAGTGTTCGGAGTACTCCGAACAGACAATGGAACTTCTCACGCTCTGCGCCGTCTGTGCTCACTGGCGAGGTAGTGCAGGCAGCACAGGAAAAGTACAGTGACGTCACCACATCTAATGCAACTCGTTGCCACCATCTTGCTTGTGCGAGATGTGTGCGAGTTGTTCCTTTCACTCAGTACACCGTACTGGAGTGTCGTCGCCTGTCTGTCTGAGAACACTTCGCACGCATGAAAGGAATGGGGCCTTATTCTGGGCAGCAAATTTTACTCTCACGTTGTCATGTCAACAACGCATAGACAAGTATTAAGACTTAAGAGCAGGTTTCTGATTGGTTCTTTAATTTTTATTCAATTGTCACAAGCATTTGAAAAGTGGTTCTTATTAACCAGGGCCCATTTCCACGGAACAATCGTAGTGCTACGGGGTTCGTAACTTCTATACGCTAACACAGAGTTACGACTCTTGCAGTGTTCGAATTAACGGGGGTCCAGGAGGGTCATTTGAAAATCTGCAATGTTAAAGGTATCTATGGGACCCCCCTGCTAATTACAGATATGTGTCACTCCCGTTTCACAGAACAATTGTAGCGCTACGAGAGTCCTAACTCCTACATGCTTAGCATTACTCTGAAACCTAGGCCTGCAACGATACATTTTCTTATGATACGATACGTATCACGATTCACAGGTCGCGATACGATACATGATATGATACCTCAATAATGTGTTTGATCGGAAAGACAAAAAGATACTTTGAAGCCGAAATCTTACCACTGACGATTTGGCAAATCCAAAGGTGGAGATCAGGGGCCCCATCCCTTTTATTACTAATTTTGGCTAAATCTCAGTTGCAAAATATATTTCATTAATTGCCCGGACATCTAGGCATTAAATTTCCAACCAAATAAATGAATTTTGCGATAATTACTCTGTATTTAATTTATTCAACGACGTGCTGTTTTGACCGAATCAGCCATTATCTATCAGAAGTTATGGTGGACAGCCTGGACATTTCCATGAATAAAATACATCTGTATCATTTTGTATCGATACGTAGCCTCGCGATACGATACGCGAATCATCAAACTTTGTATCGCGGTGCACCAATGCACTGGTGAATCGTTGAACCCCTACTGAACCCCCGACCATCACCTACTTACCATCAGCCAACCAGGACATGGCCAGCACCCCCAGTTCCACGGAATGATCTCCGCACTACCAGAGTCCTAAACATAGGTAATTGTCATGGCTTTCAGAGGATGGGGTGAGGGTTAAAGGGACAGTATCTCACCTGGGCTGAAGGTAGGCTGGCTGACACCTGTTGAACATAGGTATGGTTTATCCCATATCTCTCAGTCATCAACTTCAGGAATAAGCGCCTGTCGTCTGGTACCAGTTTTGTGTAAAAATTGCAGAATGATCTACATTTTACCTGAAAAGGAAGGACAAACCCTAAAGATTTACATTCTCACAGATGATATAAACATAGAATTATTAATGGTGTTGATATCTTTATAGAAAACTTGCATTGCTAAACGTAAAACATGTATCTTTCCTCCACGTCCAGTGATACTGCTACAACGAATTTATTTTGCCGACATGTTTAACCCCTCTCCCTGCTCTTTAGTTGCCTCCAGCATTGAAAGGGTTAAGCTGATTGTAAAATAATATGAAAACCTTTATTTAAAGTGCATACCAATACTCATTTATTGTAAACATGATTGTGAGAACTGAACGGGCAAACATTACAGGAGATGGGGCAACTTTGATTTAAAAAAACAAAAACATGTGACACTATGACACTGTATGGGTACAAGGGTTTTTATACTCAAGCTGAAAAAGTTATTTCCCTCTTAGTTGCTCAGGTGGGACTCAAAGGATATTATCTAGATTATGGGAACCAATCAGATCAAATAATTTGAGACATGGGAGGCAAGATAAGTGGATTTATCCCCCAAGAGAGAGTGAGTGATTATGGAGTTTAACGTTGCTGCAGGAATCATTCACCAATTTGAATCCCCCAAGAAACATATAATTAATTTTATGCACTTTTATATTACTGCCTGGTTCCAATGACCTTGTTACACAGAGACCTCAATAAAAACACCCGTTAAATAAGAAATTTGAATAGTTAAGATGAATAGCATAATATACACAATAGTATGCCATAAATTCATGACCTTTTCGTATCAGTTTTCATACATGCAGTCTCACTCTATAAAACACAAGGTCAGTTATGACAAAGGTACAGGAGGGTTACAGTATTGAAGTAGATACAAAATCTTTGCAATACGGTATCCATGGTGTTGAATCAATCATATCAGTAATTCTTGTTCCTGATCCTATTGTACATTTTAAATGTCACCCACCAATTGGTTCGATGGTGACCCAATTGTTCAGTTCATGGAAATCTAAAGTATTATTTACAGATTTCTAAGAAGGCCATGTGAGGAGTTTTATTATTATCAGCAAACATGCTGAACTAATAGCAGTGTTCGAAATTGAGTCCGTTATGGGTTATGTCCGTTATGGGTTATGTCCGTTATGGGTTATGTCCGTTATGGGTTATGTCCGTTATGGGTTATTTTCAGCGAGGACTGTAAAGTTTTAGTTTTCACATCCACATGTTGTGTTGTTTTTATGTCTGTGTTTTACATTTTTTATAAACAATCACTGGCCAATAAATGTAATAACTGATAACTCCCCAGATTTGCCATGCAGTCCTCATGTCTACCAGTGATTTTGCTGGAGTTTCATACACTACTAATAGACTTCATCTCTTCAACTTTAATTAAATATTACTTGGGCTCTCATACAAATGTCATTCAACTACCTTAATTAATGAATTTTAAAAAATATTTTTATTACTTTTTATTTTTAAGTAGGCCTACTATTTAATTAAAATCAATGTCAATATCATATTACATCATAGTTTTCAATAAATATATAGCAACATACATGCAGAAAACTACCTCTATACATATAAAATTTGAGTTTATACACATAAAGAAAAAACAAATGGATAAAGCTGAGATACCTACCAGGTGTATCATGTACATAATGTGCTTACAAATACATCACTTCATCATACTCACAGATATAACAAATTGTGCCATGAAAAGTGATTAATCGATTTAACTAGTACTTTACATCACAGTGGGAATATTTCACCCATGCGTGACGACATGTCATGATAAATAAAAATAAATAAATAATTAAATAAATAAATAAATAAATAAATAAATAAATAAATAAATGAATGAATGAATGAATGAATGAATGAATGAATGAAT
>JAUTBT010000600.1:0-11150 GCA_032361225.1 Lepetodrilus schrolli | reverse complement strand
GGGTGAGAGAGAGAGAGAGAGAGAGAGAGAGAGAGAGAGAGAGAGAGAGAGAGAGAGAGAAAGAGAGAGAGAGAGAGAGGGCGAGAGGGTGAGAGGGCGAGAGAGAGAAAGAGAGAGAGAGAGAGATGTAGGGAAGCAGAGTGAGATAAGATGGAGAGAGAAGAGGCAGAGGGAGGCAGAATGTATGTTCTCAAATCAGTTTCAGTGAAATCGAATTCCTCAATATATGACCAGTCATATCAGATCCTCTATTAATATCGTGCAAGTGCTTCTATGCACCAGACCATTCTTGCAGCGTTAATTTTAGAGTAATCTATATATCTCTAACTATTCCTCCTGTTCAGTCCTTTTTCATACATGTTTTCCTGTTCAGTCCTGTTGTTTAAAAATTTACTGACATTCCATAATGAGTAAAGGATTTCTATTGCTCTCATAATGTTGTTAAAAAAATATCCACTTTTCGCATAAGAAATACAACATCTGAATATAATGGATACTTCCGAATTTAAGACATAGTCCTAATTTCTGGTTAAGCGTTTCATTAAAAAAACTGGACATTTCTTTTGGTAATTATCGTGATTATTCCCTGGGCATAAATATGGGAATTACCTATACCGGCTACCTAGTGGGTGTCACGTGGTGGCGCTAGCGAGAACGGCGAGACTTCAGAGGATATCAGATACACATACAAGTGGCTTCAGCGCAAATAAAGAGAACTATTATGCATATATGTACTGCATTTGCAAAAACAGTTAATTGTTTTATTAATATATTTGCGCATATTAATTATAGATACATCATGTAAACATAGAGGTGCATGTATTTTTTTATACTTCAAAAATAGAAAATTGGCAATTGCAACCTCATTCAATGAATGCACACGGTAGGGTATAGTACATCATATTCAAACTCTTCCCAGTAGTCTTATTGACTATTAGTATGATATGCATAATCTCCGATATTTTGTCAATGTAATATTATTTATAGGAATGTAGCCACAGAAAGTCTACCATCCGAATAAATTAAAAACTGTTGATGGCGAATGTCGTGGACGGGAATATTTGGGTGAGAATAAGGACCGTGACGCGGACGGACCGAGAGTTTTAGTAACAGGATGCGTTCGTTCGTCAGTGATGCATGCAGAGCTAAGCTGGCTGCGTGGGTCTAGAACAGTAGTGACCTTTCCGGGGTCGACCTTGGGCAAGAGACGCGATCTAAATCAATGTTCATCTGCACAGCTTGCACTTATGTCGTACAGGAAGCAATACCCGTTGTTCTGCCAAACATAACATGTTCTCTGGATGTTGCCGTATTATAAATGCTTATATGCAAAATATAATGCGTTATATTATATATGGACTGTATGCTTTCCGAACATAATGCAAAGGTTTATTTAATGTGTTTATATAGCTATTTACAGGGTAAAAACTAGACGATTCATTTATACCCAATATGCAGTGGAGACCTGCCAAATGAGTTCAATGGGTGTTGTGGTCATGACAGAACTTATTTACAAGTCACGTATCACTAGGAACGTTCTACACATTAATAATGTTGTTTTATTGCTGTATGCAGGCCTAATATTGTAATAGTCCACTGATGTAGATTTTATTGATACTTATTACGGCCATGCCAGTTGGAATATTAAATTGATGACCATTCTGATGTTCCTGCTGTGATGCTGTGATGTGATGTTGTGATGTGAGTAGGCCTACACCATTTAAGTGATTGCGGCAAGATACGAATGTTTCGTGAACGGTGCCCAGACTATTGGTCAGTTCCGAGACTACTGCCCTCCCGCCACTGGCCGGTCGCTCCTCTGCGTGTCGACCTCGCCATACATGTGGGCTCAAGGCCACATTCCGAACTGCCATTAAGGCTGCCCGAAGAGGTGCGTTTGTGCGATCGATTCTAAAGGTCATTCGCAGGTCTTTGGGTGTTCTAGCAAGTTACTATCGTTATTTTTAGTTTTTTTTTTTATGGCATGATTAATCAAAGGAGACAATCTTTTAAACATTAATGTTGTGCTGCTGTCAAGGCCTAATCATATGGCGGAGATAGGAGTTTGTAAATCTAAGTACAGTATAGTAGAAGCTGTTTTAAAGTAGGAACACTATAAAAACAAAATGAAGTGTTAATTAATGTAAATATATTTTGAGAATAAAGTGAAGAAGTGGGTTTTGCTTTGGCTGTTTCAAATCCCAATACTACCTCTGAAATATATGGAGACTTCATCAATGAACACGTCCATATGCATTCGGATCAACTTCACAATCGTGTTTACGCTAAACTATACTTATTTATTCTGTACAATGTCTACTGCATGTATATCATTCTTGAGAATACTACATATAATAATAATAATAATAAATACTAATAATAATGTACAAATAATGTACTAAATGCATGCTCGTAAGTATGTCCATAGCACTACATATTAACAGGCATACAAAATTACAGATATTGGCGATGTGGATTAAAACTGGATGCTCATAAATATAAATAATGTACAGCACAACAAACACTGGACCTTTTAAGCTCGCCGTATCGTGCATATAGTATCATTGACTATTCATTATAATGTGTATCGCGGAACTGATTGTAGCTATAGCCATATCAACACATGGACAGGTCTCAAACGGATTTAATCAGGGGAAACAGTTATTCTCTTGGCATCTACATTAGCCCGTGATAATGGCAATGTGTTCTTTATTTTTAGAGAGAAAAAAATCCCAGCAAGATCGATTCTGCTGTCGAGTTTCTCGACATGCCACGTTTATCCTACGTTCCCGTCTGGACAGGACTGATCTAGGAAACGCAGCCAAGATGCCCCAATGCTGACACCGTATTCAATGTCCATGTTCTATATGGCGTTGATTGGTTGATGCAGGAGGTAAGCAGCGGTCAGGGGAGTTTGGTCCGGTCAAACCAGCCAACAGTTTTCCGGTCAATGAACGTTGCCATAGCAATCAAAGACTTCATTCGGGTCGGAGGGTTCACCTGGGCGGAACTCCATTGGGTATAGGTGCAGCAAAAGGCCATGCCATGCAGAAGAGAACAAAGATATCAATATTTGATGATATTGCAATATTATATTTTTCTGCTGTTTTGGTACCAACAGTATATACAGTCTGGATTATATATAATAGTAATATTCAACTCTTTGTATTGAGCCCCATACATGCATGGATTCCTCTACCCGTCTTCCTTGACCACACCCATATAAAACGTAGCTTATGTTCAGCCGGGAAGGTTAGAGGAATCTCGAGCTATGCGTACAGTAGCCAATACAATAGTTCTAGGCCTATAGATTAATTCAACTCTTATTTTTATTCGCACCATTGAAAAGAAAACAATTATGTCATGTATCCAGTGAAATCGATGATAGGTTCGTTATCTATCTATCTATCTATCTATCTATCTATCTATCTATCTATCTATCTATCTATCTATCTATCTATATATCTATATATCTATCTATCTATCTATCTATCTATCTATCTATCTATCCATCATCCATCCATCCATTCATTCATTCATTCATTCATCCATCCATCCATCGATTCATTCATTTATTAACATTATGATGATTATGATTATTATTAGTATACTACTACTGCAACTACTACTACTACCTCTACAATCTTTTAGCATATGAGATATAATATATAGCGCTGAAACGAATATTCGAATATTCATTTACGAATATTCTAATAGTAAAATAGCATTATTCGAAACACATTAGCAGATGAGTTGTAGATTGCACGTTTTCCCATAATACTGTTGAGACCTTCTTAATTCAATGTTGCCGCTCAATATCTGAGAAAACACATCAATTGAAATTTACTGACAGTACATTCGAGATGCGTGGCGATGTTGTTGTTTTTATTGATAGGGCGACAATATGACCGGAAATACCACTTTGTAGCACATTATATTATAATAAAATTTCAAACGAATATTCAAATTATTAACTATAATACTTATAAACGAATATTCGAATAGCATTTCAAACGAATATTCAAATTATTAACTATAATACTTATAAAGGAATAGCATTTTTGCCATTTGTTCCAGCTCTAATTCTATACGTGTCTGTCAAACTATCCCGTGTAAACTACTTTCCTATAAATGGAAAGTGAAAGTAAAATAAAATAGAACATGTTTATCGTTCACAGCTATGAAGACCAGGAGTGTTACAGCCACCAGTAAGAGAGCTGACGAGTTTACCATAGAAGACTACCTATTCCGGGATAAAACATCCAGCAACATCAAGACCCAAGTCCCTAACCCTCACCCACCGACGGACACCCTGGGAACCACTTTCAGTCTGAACCTGGAGTCGAGACTGGACATGTATGACGACCGCCCTTCAACGGCCGCGTCCGCGTCAAGCTGTGGGTCACGTGCCCCTAAGTTGCCCCTCCCCTCTGACTAAATGATTGGCCCCTCTGACTAAAATAACGGCCTCTTCTGACTAAAATACCTGAATGTCTATATACTTCTAATACCTAACGCTATTAATCTTCTTCTTTTTAAAATTAATTACATTTTTTTTCAAAATGAAAATGACGTTTGTTTGCATTTATTAGTCTACTTGTGGTCATATTATTTTAAATAACGACATTAAACTAGAAGTAATAGAGTTTAGATCTTATAATCTACTTGTGGCCATGGTAGCTATCTACAGTGTGTCGTATATATCTTTTTTTCAAACACTATTATACTTCATAATATTTGGTGGCGTTAATTGCAATTTGCAACATGATGAATTCAATTGTAATTTATTTCGCATTTAATTTAGGCAGTTGCCTTTCAGTAACTCTGGACCATAAACTAAAGGCGACAATCATGTTCAAATATTGGCCTACGTCTTCCTTTTCAATACGATGTACTACTGCTGATGATATTTGTAATTTGAAACTGATTTCGAAATTGATGTTCAGAAATGTTGAAGAATATGAAGTACGAGTTGTCATTTGTTTATTACTCTGATTGCATTGTTTGTACGTGTTTTTATGTTTTCTATTGAAGTAGATATTGAGTTGATTAGGAACAGAAACACAATCTCAGTAGACTGTACTTTTGTGATGTTTACTGTTTATTGATATTATGCCAATTTGATTGTACTTTCCCGCTCATATATAATATGAGAGCAAAAGAAATCTTAGTTTTCCTGAGAGGTGTCCGAACCAGGAAATCTAACGTGGATCCTAAAAAAGATTAACCAGGACACCTGAGATGTAAGTGTCTTGCCAGAATTATATCTGAACCTGTTAAGATCCTGGAACAGAACACCTACATATAACTATATTTGTCCGCTCATTGAAATATCGTTAACCACACAGGCATAGATTAGCCGATGTTACCCACATGGACTCCTTTCTGGACTGTGTATACACCAAACGCACCAAATAGGTACATAGCATATATATTTATATAGATTTAATGTGCAGTTCTAAAACTCGTGTTTTGATATTGTACTAATAATGCCTTGCTACTAGAGGATGCATTTCTACTGAAAGTCGTTATGTGTTAAATTTTTGTTTTATTGAGATGCTGTATTGATATACTATTATTCGACGACCCATCACGTGCGTGGCACAATGGTGAACTGGTGAGAAAATCAACATACAACGTTTTGTTAAAATGTTATTAATATTTCTGAAATATATAATATTTCGTCATGGATTTATATAATTAATCCATGCTCAAAGGATGTGTACCATGTGCATATCTCCACTGAAACAATATCATTATTTCTGAATATTATACATGTTAAATCTTGATAAACCTTCATCTTGAAAGTGTTAACGTTGTACTGACGTATTTACTGTCGGCCTGTTACTGTATGTTCATTTTCTAATGTGAGACTTCGTACAGCGATGTGTGATAGACAGTTTACCATTATTATGTTTCGTTACCTGAGGAGTATATTGCCTTTATAATTACGGCATATTTGTATTTGACTGAGGATAGCATACGTTTGATGTTGTGGTGGCATACTCACACACATGGGCCTACGTTGTACCATTCCCTAGGTGCCCCTTAAGCCACGTGGGCCTGCACTTTATTTCATTCCTGGCCACACACCGACTATAAGAATACTCTTTTTAGGCCACGGCTATGAAGGAGTAACATTACTGTACATTTAACAGTAGTGTCCATTTTCATCGCTAATCTGATGCACTCCGTCAGTAACACCATACATATTAGCACCACAGATGTGCTTGATATTCTAACAGAATTTTATCCACCACATACTGTAATACCACCTAGCATACTGAAGCCAGTACAAGTGAAACAAAACGCAATCCCATTGGCTACGCACCCAAGGCCCAGAACCACTCAAATATGAATCCCTGATACATCCCTGACCCTACGCACAATATCACTTAGAACTGATATTTCATGCACGAAAAGAGTAACGTGAAATCGCAAATGGCAATTTCCTCTGATATTTGCTCTATCAGGAATACGCTTAGTTTTTGGAGAGTTACATTTATATTGAAAACATAATTACACTTACATAATCTGGAATATATTATATTAATACTATTGAGCAGCAATTCATGTAAAGTTCCCATGTAAGAAATGTAAATGCTGTGATATATATTTTATTTTTGCGATACATTTGATATACATTGATTGCTTTATCAGGGAATTGCCTGGTATAGTTCCGTCCATTTCTCTATTTGCACTAAATTGTTATATGTAACGTCGTTTCATTTGAACTTTATTAATAAATACAATATATTCTGATACATCTATATGTTGTTTTCTTTTCGTTGTATTCAGATTTTGGTTAACGAGTGTGAAACTGAACTCCTTTTTTTTTGGAATTGAGGTTTAGAGCCGCTTTCAAGATTCTTTCACTTACTAGTATATCACGACTTGTCAGTTTAGGGCAGGAGGAATCCCACAACATCCGTAGCGCTGAATGTTGCAGTAAACCTGCCAGCACCGGCTGGTACTGACAAGACCAAGTTTACAATACTGTTGCCAAACGTATACATGCAAATTATGTCTGGAAGTCCCGTCGACGCTATTGGTTTATTTTAATGGTTGCTGTTTCATTTATCGATCCCAGGTGTCAGAGATTTGAAACCTGGTAAGAAACTGAGCTTGTTTTTCCAAGGCAGAAACGTTATTGTTCAATATTAATATCGCGTCAGAAAGGTAACTTTCGCGAACATTGATGCCGGGGCCGCGGGGCGGGATTTGAACCTGGAACCTTGGCTCCGAAGTCCAACTGTTCTACCACTGAACACCCTGAACCTCAATCATATAATCCTTGGGCCAGGGTCCCGTATCTTGCCTAGGCCACGTGATCTAACTCGGCTTAGGCCATGTACGAAGCCTATGAATTTCCGGCACAGCGAGATCAAAGGGCTACGGTCGGCACTGATAGTTCAGTCAGATGCGTGATCAGATATATTAGCTCCGCCTACTTGTCAATCACAACAATGCCGTCAAGCACTGTCACCTGCAGAACTTGCTCGGTTGCCAAACGTGGACAAATCCTTTCTAAGAGTGTTCTAGTGGGAAACCAACTTGCACAGGTGATAGGGTATAACCCACAATAATGTGACGGGCTGTCAACACATTATGTCATGCCAAGCTGAATCACCTCACGAAAGTAGTTGTTAATAAAACATGTTTCCAGTGGTTGGCTTAAAATTATACACAAGGGCAGACAACTCGTTATGCCGCAAGGGTACCATTTGCCAGCCGGATAAATGCAGGCTATGATGGGAAGGGTAGTAAACGTAGTCATGTATAGCTCGGAGTTCTATCTTCGCTGGAGGAGATGAGGGTCCCGTTGCTGAGAACACCTGTAGCTACAATTGATTGTAAGTCAAATATTAGGAACCCGCTATAAGTGGAAGTCCATTGGATGAAACAATTTGTATCGCTACAATGCTTGAGAATATCGTTAGCTAAAACTATTGTAGTGATAAATGTGGTTTGTGCAAATAGACCTGCATTTTGTAGCGGGTCCCTTTACTTTAGCTAGAACTGTTCAGAGTAATTCGTCCCAGGAGGATTTTGACAATCACACGGGATGGCAAAACTAGACTGATATCAATTTGTTCTGTTACATACGCAACAGTTGACATTTATTTATGTTGAATGTTGAATAAACAGTTATAGTGAAATCTGCATTCATTTTTCTTGCTATTTATGTTTTATTACTCTCTTGTCTTGAATGACACGATGTCTCGAAGTTATTGAAGACCCCGAAGTACTGTAACCCATGTCCTACTAACATACTCTTCTGAGAGTTATCTAACATAATAACTTGCTGTTATTACAAGCTGTCTAAAATTAAATATATCGTTCCCCAATCTAATCCATCTTTTATTACAAAGGTATATCTCTTGCACGTATTGTCAGATCTAAATATAATTTATTATATCGAAGGTCGCAGTATAACTTACACTACACAGCCTATTCACTACACAGTCTACAGAATAGTATATCACCATTTAACACACGAGAGGAGTTTGGGAGTTCAATAAACCCATGGTACCATCACGTTCATCCTGGAAATACCAGTTATGACCACTTAACACCCGTAAAGTAGTCATAAAGGCCGGAGCATTATTATCAGGTGGATATGTTGGCGTTGCTGGAGGCATATACAGGACGACGACATCGTAAGTAATATGGTGTCTTGTTCTAATAAACCTCTGTCCCCATTTTCACAGAACTATCACAGCGAAAGAAAAATAGGTTCCTACCGAGGATGCTCAAAAAAATAGAACCAGGATCCTGCTAAGATTCGGTTAGAATCAAGGAACAGATCCCGATTTTTCGAAACAAACTTGAATTTGAGATTTTGCTCAGCTGCGATTTCTCCCATTGACTTCGTGCTGTAACTTGAGTCTGTGTTTGACTTTTTATTCAAATTACAGCACTGAGTCAATGGGAGAAACTCGGTGGAGCAAATTCTCAAACTCACGTTTGTTTCTCGAGAAATCGGGGCCAGGACACCTATTTTTCCCCCTGTGAATTATAGGTCTACAAAGAGTGATTAGAACTCTATGTTCTGTGGAACAGGACCCAGATCCATATCTGACGTTAACATTATCGATATTCCATAATATAGATGGTACTCGTTAGGTACTGTACACGGATGTCAATTGACCTCTCCGTAGATTTTGCGTGACATGTGCTTTCATCCAATCACCGCGGGCGTTTCTTAATGCTTACCCTGCAAACACACAACGTTATCTAACGTTATTACAACGTTATAATAACATTATAACCTTGATACAACGTTATAATAATGTTAAATAACGCTGTGTTTTTGGCGGGTAGACGCACACGTTGCCTTCGGCCATAGCCTTAGACAAACATCGCTGAACAGTTTTGCCGAACATTAGTGTTGATCTGTCGTTTGTATACAACAATAGAAGCGTAACAGTAGTGAAACGATGCAGTTACGGTCTATGCAACACTGGTGGCCGGTATCCGGAAACATTGGAAGATGATATCATGTGAGTGCCTTTCCCGAAGCCAAAAACGAACTTTGAGAAATGTCTAAGGTGGATCAAGATATGTGGACGATCAGACGAGCAACTTAACCCATCGAAGATAAACACCAGTGAGATAAGTTTGCACTAAGTTAAAGTATATGATTTACTTGTAACATTGACCCCGGTGTATTTAGTAATTATCCAGTAACCAAATCATTTGTTTGAGCTTATGATAACCAGGCTTGCGTTTCACGAAAAAGTAGTTCCTGTAGTAATGGTGTAAATCGAGGTATACGTCACTTCCTGTTATAGTAAAAGCATGGCGAATGGACTGATTTAGGCGATGACTGTAGTACGGCGGTTTCGTGAAACGCAGGCCTGGGCCACGTTCCACAGAACGATGGTAACGCAATGAGAGTCGTAACTCCTGCACGTTAACATGTAGTTGCTACAATGAGTTCCTAATGCCGTAGCATTACGATCGTTCTGTGGAACTGGACGAGAGTCGTCACTCCTTAGCACCTCCATGCTAACTTACAGGAGTTACGACTCTCGTAGCGCTACGATTGTTCTTTGGGACTGACCCCACGACGTGCGTCATACTTACACAATTTACGCCCCGACTACCGTTACGACCCTTTCGTAAAATGCAGTTTCTGCAAATTGGCACCAAATACCATCTATCTGCTCGATTAGGCATAGACACGGGCACAGCTCAGGGCATCTCCGGATGCCTCCAGCATGGAGAGAGTTAACTGTAGTGCCCTTAGTCTGGAACTGAAACATTGCCGACGGTGACTAATGTCTGTTCATCGTGTACGATTGTTATACATATAAACCGTGGTATGGCAATGGTCTACCCCGATGCCACGGCACAATTGTCATCAATTCACTCCGTGATCCGTTATTCGCCATATTCATGATCACAAACTGTACGTATACTAGTATTTATGTAGTATAATATAGTATGCGCAGTCATGAAGACACAGGAGCATTTCTGATAAGGTTATACATAATAGCCTTGCTGTATATAACCGCATTACGTGTACGGCACAACCGTACTGTTTGAATCTTTTAAATTTCTTTTTAGACCAGTACGAGGTATGTGCTAATGAATTTAGTAGATAAAAATATACTATGTAGGAACAAATTGGAACATGTAGGACCAAACAAGCAGGTCTTAACAAATCTGGTTTATATGTATAACAATCGTACACGATGCACAGACATTTGCTATTAAAATTAAAGTGCACATCTTTTTGTGTGTCTTCTTACAAACTCGTGACTGGCTTTATAAATGAGGAGGGTAACCAGAATTGAAATAATGTACAGGCCCACATGTTAAACCGGGGAACCGTGATAATGGCACAGTCCTATTCAGATCATGTTAGTATAATAGGGCATAATATTAGCTATATATCAAAGCCAACTATATATAGGGATATAAACTTCATATCAACTTTATGTACCGAGTGTAATGATTTATATTGCACGAGCCTTTGATATGAAATAGAACACAGTTTAATATCCTATGAGTAGAACAGTTGGACTTCGGAGCCAAGGTTCCAGGTTCAAATCCCACCCTGGGGGACCGGCATCAATGTTCGCGATAGTTACCTTTCTGACGCGATATTGATAGGATGCGATGTCTGTAGAGTGGCAATGCAG
>JAUTBT010000599.1:0-11152 GCA_032361225.1 Lepetodrilus schrolli | reverse complement strand
TTTTACATAATGCGTAGGAATTAAATGCGGCCATACGCCAATCGCATTTTTCGCATTAATATCCTGCTCGCATTAATGTCCTGAATTACAGTAGTCCTGCCATAGCCAATGCAGTGATGTTATCTTGTCTTCCATTGGCTGACAACTCCTGCAACACTGTTCTGAACTCGCTCTGGATTTATTAATTATTGTTATATTGTGGGCTGCCATTGGTGTAATTAGTATACTATGACGTACTGTTACTTCTTGCCCAGCTCAGTGAACTATGTTTGTTTGTAAGTATATAATGATGTAGCGTTGACTACATAATACGTTGACGAATGGTTCTGTCGTGTAGCGTCAACAACGCCAAATTCTAAAATGAAGAGAAGAAGAGTTACAGGTATGCCACGATTCAATGCATGTTTGCCACCATGCCCACGTTTCACAACGGCCTCCAAATATTTAGGAGCTCCTAAACCAGTCCTAAGAGTGTTAAACGACGACGTCACAAGTCTTATCCCCTGTTTAATCGGCATCTAATTTCGGAGGTGATAAACTGCGTCATAAAGTTAGGAGCTCCTAAATTTAGGATGTCGTTGTGAAACGGGGGCCAAGGGTAATATTCATGACGAGATACTGCGTACAGCCAGCAATACGTACGACTTACCTATTCAGAGCTCACTCTGTGACTATTGTCGTCTAGTACGATATACTCAATAGATGAGTTTCCGATCTGTCGTACAATCAGTAAATGATATATATATCGCGAAATATCGCGATTCATAACACGAGCTAAGCTTACGGTCAATCCGATTATTGCTTAGTACAATACCACTCGATTATCGCTCAGAACGATACGACTCGATTATCGCTCATAACGATACCACTTGATTATCGATGAGTACCACTCTGCATCGAATAACATCACGATACGTCACGAGTTTTCGATTGTCCAGCATGCACTCGGTAAGTATGATATTGCGATAACGGGGTCTGCTACATGTCTATCGTGTAAATCGAGTTCACCTCGTCGGTGAATTGTATAAAGATCACATTACATAGAGTTTGGGGATGAAACGCTCCCATAATATTGTAGCCGGGTGAGATACAAAATGCTCCGACTGGTCTCGGCCAGGTGGCTTTCAATACCCTTTGGCTAAGTCGGTAGCGCATTGGACTCGCAATCCAGCAACGGGTTCGAATCCCGGGCTCGGTAGGCCCTGTGGCACTATAACTATAAATATGTTGACGTGAAATAACACAATGGACTAATCACCAGTTTGTATACGTGTAGTAATAAGCGACGTAAAAATCGTTTTGGACATATTTTAGAGCGTCTTCTTTGCACTTACTTTGTCACATGTAAAGTTAAATGATTTCTTCAATTAAACCATAAAAATAAAACATATAGCACTACATGCCTATGTGTCCGATTCGTTGAGATACGCGTACCCTCCTTGTCTCGTCGTTCCAAGCAATATCGACAGATCTGATATCCCCTGTTTCTGACAGTAGCAATATGTCCCCTTGCTGTGATACCATTCCGGCTACGATTGGAAAAAGTAAATGTTTCAGTTCGAGTTCATGGGACACGTGGTAATGGTCGGACTGCTGTTGTAAGACGAATATTCTGAGGATCTCGCTTTCGTCTCCTCGGTGTAGGAAGAGGAGGACCTCCTTTGTCGCCATCGCCAACATCACGTCGACCTTGCCGACGTACCTATGAACATATCACAATGGACAGTTGCACGACAGAGACATCATCGGAGTAAATATGAAAATAACATTAACAAAATATTATTATTAAATTGGGGTTTAGAGCCGCTTTCAAGATTATTTCCCGTATCATTGCTTGTCAGTTTTGTGGCAGGAGGAAACCCGCAACATCCGTAGCGCTGAATGTTGCAGTAAACCTGCGAGCACCGACTGGTACTGACAGACCAAGGATGATTATTGCCACTCTACAGACAGTGCATCCTCAGACTTGGGTGATAGAGTAGTAAAAAGTAAAAAAATATTATTTATATCTGATATAGATCCAATATGAAAGTTATGCATTTAAAAAATACAAAATAATAATAATAATAATTAATTATATAAAGAAGACATGCTACCAGTCTAGGTCAACGTCGCCTAGCAAATCTAATATTATTTACATTCCATATTTGGTCTTTTTCCTACTGCCAATATTCCATTTCTTATACTGCTTGTGTCCTAATTGTACGGACTACATTCCATATCTAATACTGCTCGTGTCCTAATTGTACCGACTACATTCCATATCTAATACTGCTAGTGTCCTAATTGTACCGACTACATTCCATATCTAATACTGCTCGTGTCCTAATTATACGGACTACATTCCATATCTAATACTGCTCGTGTCCTAATTGTACCGACTACATTCCATATCTAATACTGCTCGTGTCATAATTATACGGACTACATTCCATATCTAATACTGCTCGTGTCCTAATTATACGGACTACATTCCATATCTAATACTGCTCGTGTCATAATTATACGGACTACATTCCATATCTAATACTGCTTGTGTCCTAATTGTACCGACTACATTCCATATCTAATACTGCTAGTGTCATAATTGTACGGACTACATTCCATATCTAATACTGCTAGTGTCCTAATTGTACGCACTACAATCCATATCTAATACTGCTAGTGTCCTAATTGTACGCACTACAATCCATATAGTCGATCCTAACCATAATTCCACGGTTGTGGTGTGTTTGTGTATGTGTGTGTGTGCTTGTGCATGTGCGTGTGCGTGCGTGTGTGTGTGTGTGGGGTGTATATGTGTGTCTATGTGTGTGTCTGTGTGTATGTGTGTCTGTGTGTCTCTGCGTGTGTCTCTGCGTGTGTCTGTATGTGTGGTGTGTGTCTATGTGTGTATCTGTGTGTGTATGTGTGTGTCTGTGTGTGTCTGCGTGTGTGTATCTGTGTATGTGTTTGTGTGTATCTGCGTATGTGTCTCCCTGTGTGTCTGTGTGTGTGTGTGTGTGTAGTGTGGTGAAAAACACCTCACTTGTAAGGTACAGTTGTAGACTGGCGACGTAATGCCCTGTGTTTCTCCGGCAAGATGTCGATCCAGTTGTCCCCTCCCTCCCTCTGGACGCTCAGGAGGTAGATGAAGGATCGTCCTTGACCCTGGCTAATGACCTGGATGTGTGTCCACACCTGGCGGCGACCATCTTGATTCAGAACTCGGACCTGGTACGTCTCGTTGGTGTCGGTGTCCATCACGTAGATGACGTTGTTTGTGTTGTTCTCGCTGGACCGCAGCAGGTACAGGATAGAAGGGTAGGATTGGCTCGCCGCGATCCCAACAAAACTTTCTCGTATCTCGTCTTTCTCTTCTCCTTATGGAGGAAAAAATGGATAATTTGACCTTCAATGTTTACCATCGAACGTTCGCCTACGTTTTCAATGGCGTAGCTAGCCGCTGAAAACTGTAAGACAAGAAGCTACGAATCGTAGAAGTGGCACACTGACCCAGATATTCTTTGTTTATTTAAATAAAATATTTTCAAGTGCACATGTTCACCCCAAGGCTGTCTTCCATGGTGCGAGTACCTATCTACCACTACGACGTCCGCACTTCCGGTGCGACATTTTCGTGTTACGCTGCCCTTGTGGTCAGTACTTACCAGGGACGTCGCCGACACACGTTGCGCCTCTCATCCTGGACGAGATACAACGAGACTTCCCTGTACAGCCTGCCACGCCCTCACAGTTGGCGCCGTTCTGTCAAACAAAGTATTTTAAAAGGAATCATACACTAACCGTGGTTGCGGCAACTATTTTGTGATGGTGTGATTTACCTAAGCCCGTTATTATTATTGCTCATATGTAATATATAGAGCTATATTTGTAATAATCCGCGCTTTCAGGCATGAAAATCCACGCAAACCAATCGAAATAAATCCTTTTAGCCGTAGATGATAAACAATTGATTGTTTTTTAAATGGTGCCTATCCATGGGGATTCCCCTCTGTGTTGAGGTTAGACGAGTACGCTGTGATTGGTCCTCGGTCAGACGGCTGAAAGCCGCGCGAGGTATTCAAATTACTGAACGTGACGTCATGATCCAGCGTTTCACACTCTCCTTCTCACCTGACTGCCCGGAAAATGAGCGAATGTATAGATAACAGATCATTTGAAAGGAAATCAATCACTGTACGTGGTGTAGGATCATCGGGTATTTAGGTTTATACAATATGAATTTTGTGTTTGAGTCACTTTTAAAGGCATACAATCACAAGTTTGTTTACACATGTCAAGGTCAAACTATTTTTACATTCATGTATGTACATTTGATGTGTCTACACAAAAGCACTTGAAATTCATTTAAAAAAATACACAAAGAATATCTGTGTCAATGGTTATTTTGTCCCTGTTCAATTATTATAGTTATCCCCCTTAATCTATTACACTATAGAATATTGAGATATTACAGTACAATAGCAACTGATTATTCGGGTTTTACCGAAAATATAAACTGCAATGGAATTTTACCTATCCTACAGCGGTGAAAAGATATTTGAGGTACAAAACCGATTATATGTATGCTAAGTTAATGCATTTTGCATTTTAAACTCCAATTCGGTCCAAAACGACAACTTAATCTGCCTTTTTCTTTTACTGATGAATCCTGATGTTGTGTTTATCTATAATCGTAGCAGTGAAGTACTCAGCCAATACAACGCTATAATAACCCTGTCGTTCAACCAGAAGTTACAACAAATCCACGACGGATGTTAGCTAGGTTGTGGTGGTGTGTTTCAGAGGATTATTGTGAGACTGTAGCACACCGTATTGTGACACTATAGCACTCCGTATTGTGACACTGTAGCACTCAGTATTGTGACACTATAGCACTCCGTATTGTGACACTGTAGCACACCGTATTGTGACACTGTAGCACTCAGTATTGTGACACTGTAGCACACCGTATTGTGACACTGTAGCACACCGTATTGTGACACTGTAGCACACCGTATTGTGACACTGTAGCACACCGTATCCTCCTTTTGTGATTTGAGTCGTGTCTATATTATGGTAAATCTGTCCGGTACCATACAACAATAAAGCATTGGCCAGGGTATCGTTTCTCGAAGCTCTCATATCCACTATGAGACCACAGCGCTCTTGTATGTGGCCCGTCAACAGGTATAACAGATCGCTACAAGAGTACTTATGGTCTCGAAGCAGATATGAGAGCTTCGTGAAACGAAACCCAGGCCCAGAGATTACGACATTTTCTACGATACGATTTGTTTTGTTCACAAATCCCTCTATATATATTTTGAGGTTGAGTATGAAATCATACTCTATACGTTTCGTAATCACGTGGCCTGCCAGGCCATAATTATGGACACACTACAAGTGTATCCATTGCATGAAACATATTAATCGGTATAATACTGGAGAATCGGGTTAGCTAAAACTATTGTAGCGATTAAAGCGTTTCGTGCAAGCAAACTTGTGTAGCGGGTCCCTTAACTATTACTTACAATCAATTGTAGCTGTGTTCATTGTAGCTGTGTTCATTGTAGCTGTGTTCATTGTAGCTGTATTCATTGTAGCTGTGTTCATTGTAGCTGTGTTCATTGTAGCTGTGTTCATTGTAGCTGTGTTCAACGGGGATCTAAGCAACAATTCTGTTATTTGCTATATATAATGTTGTGTTTACTACTGGATGTTGTTGGATTTATTTTGGGGTGTGTTTTTTTTTCATTGGGGTATAGAGCCCCTTTCAAACTTGTTCATTTATATCACGGCTTGTCAGTTAGGACAGGAGGAAATAAACCCGCAACATCCGTAGCGCTAAAGGTTGCAGTAAACCTGCGAGCACCGGCTGGCACTGACATACCAATGGTGATATCTACATTACTACGTCGTTATTGCCACGTCCTACCATAAAGTAGCTTTCGCGAATAACGATGCCGGGCTCCCAGGGCCATTGTCTCCGAAGTCCAAGCGTTCTACCATTGCGCTACCACCCGCTCCTCTAACCCACTGTTAATCCACCAACAAAAATTAATTAATATTATAATAACAATTATAGTAATAATTAACAATAATAGAAGGGTTCTTCTATAGCGCAAACAATGCACACTATTAAAGGGGCATGTTCTGAGCGCTTGAAAGAGGGAAGGACAGCACGATAACAGTCTAGCGCCTAAACAAGTGTGTTTTAAGTCGGGATTCGAAAACAGGAAGACTTGGAGAGGAGTTCACCAATAGCGGCAGAGAGTTCACTGATAGCGGCAGAGAGTTCACTGATAGCTGCAGAGAGTTCACTGATAGCGGCAGAGACTTCACTGATAGCGGCAGAGTTCACTGATAGTGGCAGAGAGTTCACTGATAGTGGCAGATAGTTCACTGATAGCGGCAGAGACTTCACTGATAGCGGCAGAGAGTTCACTGATAGCGGCAGAGAGTTCACTGATAGTGGCAGAGAGTTCACTGATAGCGGCAGAGTTCACTGATAGCGGCAGAGAGTTCACTGATAGTGGCAGAGAGTTCACTGATAGCGGCAGAGAGTTGACTGATAGCGGCAGAGAGTTGACTGATAGCGGCAGAGAGTTCACTGGTGTGGCAGAGAGTTCACTGATAGTGGCAGATAGTTCAATAAGGAGACAGCAGCAGATCTGAAAGATTTCGAACCAAAAGTTTTGGCTTATACTGAGGAACTTGGGAGTAAATACTGATCCTTTGAGCTGAGAGACCTAGCTGTGACATATTGAGAAACTAAATCTTGGAGCTATACCGGAGCAGTCTTGGTTTTTGACTGATATGTGAGAGACAGGATCTTGAACTGCACTCTTTCACGTACTCGAAGCCAGTGTAATGAGTCGAGGACAGGAGCTGTATATGTGATTTCGACTTCGTTCTCGAGACGATCCGTGTACGGCATGATTTTGAATCTATTGTAAGAGATTTAGTTGTTCATTTGAGAGAACAATCAATCGGCTGTTACAATAATCTAGGCGAAATAGTATTAGAGATCTTGCTAGAGTGGCAGCGGAATTTCTTGTACGAAGATGACGAATGGAATCAATGTAATGCGTTTTCCTTACATTCATATGTTCGCGAAAGGTACAGCATCAGAACAGAACGGAACAGAACCTTTATTCACCAAGGCCGAGAACCTCGGGATACGGGGTACAAATATACACTTACTAAAAGGAGAGTGGCAATCGCGGACAGCGATTTGCTAGGACGTTTTTCGTTTCATAGAGTTCATAATAATAGTACAGAATACACTGATTTCTCTTTTTTAAATACACTGATTTTTTTCCCAATACACTGATTTTCTTACTCCTAGAAAGAGCGTAATAATGATGGATTGTCTAGACAGGTACTACGAGGGGATACACGTAGTTCTTTGGTTTGAAAAAAAATATGGACATTTAAAAATGTAATAGTACTCATCACTTATTAATATCACAGCCTGGAATTTCGCCCTGCTCTATTTAGTATCTACAAACATCTCAAATGTGCGCTCAGTCTTAGTCTTAGTCTTACCCACACGTACGCCCGTCTATATGCGATCGTAAATCCGTGTCGCTGGATGACGGGATTTCCCGACGAATTCCCAGAGTACAGCGAACACGTCAGAGAGTCTCTCCGATACACGACCGCAGTACACCCGTACCGGATCCAACACGCCGACAGACATCCTAGAATGCCTAGCGGTCGTCCTTCGGTACTTCCGGTTCCGTTCAGGGCAGCGTTGTCCAGGACGGGAAGCGGTGTGCCTCGCTGTGGCAGTATGTGGTGGAGTTCGCAAAAGCAACAGCTACAGATCAGAAGTGAGCCGTACACAGTTGGAGACATGTTAACATCGGCAAACACCATCATGAAGCTTCCGTGTAGAAATGGTCTTACCAGGCTCGTGACCAACATATTTTCTTCGCGAAATTATCATTTGGATGGGCGTGACAGTGTTAACCCTTTAATAGCCGATGACTGATAGATCAGTTGAAATTTCACCCCACCCCACCCCCTTAATCCAGTGACTGATAGATCAGTTGTAAATTTCACTCCTCCTTAACCCCGGTGACTGATAGATCAGTTGAATTCATCACCTCCGTTAAGGCCCAGTGACTGAAAGATCAGTTCACCACACGTGTTTCAAATACCTGACCTCTTGTATTTGCATGATACAAACATCGAGTAACTGCTGGATTGCTGTTATTTATTCCGTTATACGTGTGCAAGTGCTAAAAATGGCGCACCTACAGAAAAACCGTAGGAGGTAGTCCTATGACGTCGTCGGGCTTTACGTAGCCAGTACACTCTAATCGGTAAAGGGTTAAGGCTCCTAGCATTTGATTGCTTTTTCAATAATTAATACCCATATCAACTTTATACACATATAAAAAGAAATAATATGAAACAATGGAATCTCGAATTGCTATATGATCCCAGTCACCGCCATCGTAGCAGAAATTTGTCCATCGATAAACATAATATGCATTTGAGATTCAGAAAATGGCTAGTACCACTCACGAACTCCTACCTTCATGTTGTTTTCATAACTGTTCCTTCCCGATCATATCTATCAAGAAAATGCTCTACATAAAAACGAGTCCACAGTCGGAAGACCCACACTGAAAATGTCCGTTTGATTGTATTAATGCGCCACGGTTCATGGCATTATCACTGCCATTAGAAATTAGTTCGTTAGAAATTATAAGAAATGATCGTCATTTTATGGTTGTTCACTGAAGTATGGACGATTTGAAAGTGCTGGTTAAACTCTGGTGAGAACGTCGTAGCTTGCGACGAGTTTAACCAGCACTTTCAAATCGTTCATACTTCAGTGAACTACCATAAAATGACACCTTCTCGAGAACTATAGGACCTGTTGCCAGCCTGCTACTGTACTACTACCAGTATTATATCTAGCATAATGTGTTATTTGTCATATAGGTAGGTAAAGCTGACAACTATGGAATTGTTGTTCAATATACATGTATTGTCAATAAAATCTGTAACATATTTTTCTAAAATTATTGTTGTTATCGAGTGTTATTTATTTGAGCATATATAACAGATAAAACAACACATAAACAACAAAGTGTCCTTAATGTTGTTGTTATTAACACAAACCTACTGTATTTGATGGTAAAAGTGTGCACATTGCATTAGGACGTGGTGATGACATTTTTCTCTTCTGGTAACGGCCAATGATTCAAATCCATTTGTAATTACTATAGTCTTTACATTTACTAGTCTTTTAATTATATACAGATATAAATCATTTACAGTAAATATGACAGTTACGAACTTAAGAACTGTAAGTAAACTAAATCAAATTTTGATTTCAAATATAGAAGTTAAATACTATAATGATAACACTCATCCCAGGGTTTATCAAGTTTTTGTTGTTATGACATCAGAAATATTATATTATATCCCTCAAAATATTGAATTCGAACCGTTACAATTTGGCACTTTCGTAGAAGATGAATTTAAAAGTTGCGGTAATGACAATTTTTATCTGTGTGTGTGTGTGTGTGTGTGTTGTGTGTGTGTGTGTGTGTGTGTGTGTGTGTGTGTGAGAGAGGGAGAGAGAGAGAGAATAAAATACATATATGTTATACAATAACGACCTATTAACTTTGTTCGAGTCAGATTTCAGAGGGTACCACTATTTTTTCATCAAAATATTCAAAAGAGCTAGATTGTAAGAATATGTGGAAGCGCTGTACAATCACATCGTAATCCGTTTGATTTTCAAATGAAGTAGAAATAAGCCAAATGATGTTTATGTTAATGTTTATTTTGTACAACTGCAAGCAAACGCATAGCATTTAATCTCTGAAATAATTATTATGTTCGAGTTAATATGGCTAGTAGTAGTATATAATATTAGTTGATTGATGTATTAATATTTCATCCGTTCTGCGTGAATTCAATCTCATTAAAATCATATACGAAACATGACGCCTAGATATTTGGACACTCGCTACTTTCCAAAAGAATGTCAAAACGTTTAAGGAAGGAAACCAGATCTGATTTTAATTGGATTGTAATATTAGTTGATTGATTTATTTATAGTTGATCAGTTCTGGGTGAAACTTTCACACAGATAATTTATCAACATAGATTCATAGCAATAATGTACCCTTTAAAAATGCGTTAGTCAATTTATCAACCCACTCATCATGATGTTGATAAATCTATGATGATATGCTAATTTACTGAGAAATTATAATCTAACTCCAAAGAACACCGCTCTCGTCAGAAAGTCGACGTGATGTTTGTTCTGAATGGCCGCACATGAAATCCGTGCAGATGAATCACGTTGACTGACAGCCTGAAATCAACAAGGGAGAGAGATTAGTGAAAATATAAAACAAATTATTCAATATTATCTTTACTGGAATAAATATATTCTGACATTAATTGTTAGAAACACAACGCTAGAACTACATGTATGTCTTTTGTAAATATGGCATAATTTCCGTCCGATTTGGACGAAGGAATTCAAAAGGCACCACACAACTAGAAAAATGTCATTAATACAGTACCGAGTTTAGAAGCAACTTGTAGGAGTAATTGTGGACGGTTGTTCGCAAAATGTAAACAACAAAGACATCACAGATTGAAACAATGCACCAGACTTTAATAACGATAGATCATATACCTAGGTGAACGACCACTATTATATATACGTTTGGTTATTCGGTAAATCATCGAAACGACGTGCTATAAAAACAATACTAATTTCTCCATTTTATGTTCATGAAAATGCAAAACCGTTGTAGTATTGGGGGATGTACACGTCCAACACGGGTCACGGGGGTTGTGGGATTTATTGCCGATCTAATGACAGTGGGTATGAAGACCCGTATATCAAAATGAGGGACACACCCTGAAACACACATATATGAATAATAAGTAAAATGGCTAAATAACATAATAAGACATAAATGCATAGCATATGACACGTTTAAACGCTGATAAGCCATTAAAAGAATATGAACATGTGATCAAATAGATATAGAATATAGCGTTTCTGTATTAGAATAACGCATTTCCGCCATAAATGTTAAACCTGGTTTAACATTAATAATTACAACACATTCCAAATTATATCATGTGGATGGCATTTAAACAATTATTCGGACATACA
>JAUTBT010000598.1:0-11153 GCA_032361225.1 Lepetodrilus schrolli | reverse complement strand
GTCTTGTAATATATTTTCTACTTGATTTACTAGCCACTGACGATTGTAATATTGAGGGTTATTGAAAACATAGGACAATCCACAATCATTTAGTATACCCTTAATATGATTGATCCATTTAATCTGGATGTTAGAATTTACCATTTCATTTTTAAGTATTGTATAGAGGATGGAAGACAGTTTAGTAGCACTGCCAGGATTGTTGATTCTGTGCAAAAAATTAATCATTTTCTTTGATATTTGTAGAGTAATAGGAAACTAATGAATGCTACTGAAGCCAGTTTGATCAAAGCAAACTCTGTTGTTATAAGAGAAGACCAAGATCTGGTATTTTTGTTTATTGATTTGTTATCTTTAGTACAATCTTATAAAAAAAAATACTGCAGTCTCTGGTATTAAATTAATTATTATTATATACCGGTATAGCAGCAATTAGAAATCTAGTCAAACTAGCCGAGGTTCCATATCATTTACAAGAAGAGGGATTCTGAACATAAATTACAGGTTATCGTGATTATGAACATTCCCTAGACTGACTAAATTATTGTCTAATCATTATATAACTTTAAAATGTATTCACATCCATATAGTGTTGACATATCCTCAGTAGTTCTTGCTTCATATATGAAGTTATCCAATTTCTACCTCGCCACTTCTGAGTTCTGATTCTATCAACTCGCCCTCTGACCCGGTATGTGACTGCTTTGACCGATGTCTAGACAAGATGAATAGCTTGTAAGTCGTATGGTTCAAACTTCAATACGAAGCCACACAGAACAGGAAACACCGCGTATTGCATTGTATACAGTGTACTTTAGTCCGTGTCCAAGTCCAGCCAATGGTTTACTGCTGTATGGTGCCAGGATTCCACACACCGGGTAGTGTTACATATCAACGACAGCTAGTGCTACAGAATGTACTCATTAGACGGTAGTCTGTATGTTTCTCTCTCTCTCTCTCTCTCTCTCTCTCTCTCTGTTTATATATCTGTTTATAAGAATTTGTATTAATATTATTAGCATTAGTATTACATTTACTACAACATCAAGAGATTTTTCAACTGGAGGAACTAAAGAATATCTCTCTCCCCTCTCTCTCTATTTCCCTCTCTCTCTCTGTGTATGTGTGTGTGTGTGTGTGTGTGTGTGTGTGTGTGTATGTGCGCGCGCGTGTAACAACTACATGCACCCATATTACTGTATAGAATGAACACATCCTGTTTTGCGCCCAATATACCCGATCAGATAAATATTAGTATAAAATATGTTTTGCCACCAGGGGCCTCCAAAGAGTTTCCATCGATTGTAACCCTATTTGGTCTAGTTTAGATTGGTGACCACTACTCTTAACTTACGACAGGGTTACAAGCGGTTGTACGTCAGGCAGCTTGTGACAAATCAAAGTTCATACTAATAGTTATCATGTATGCATATATATCTATATCCTAGTGCTGGACTGCTTGACACGGGATTCTAGAACGGAATACAAACTAATAAATGTCACGTTGAAGAGGTGTTGTCAATGTAGTCTGTATTCTTCTAATTACAGGCTAAATATTTTAGAAGCACGACACGGATACAATCTAATAATTACCCATAGTTTGAAGATAATTACTGGTCAGCTATTTCCTGACGTTGACAGCCGTCTCAAAATCAAAGTGTGTGTGTGCATGTACTCCCCCTTACCCTGTCAAGCTGGCAGTACAACCTGGTATTAGTCTTTACATATTTCACTATGTGAGTGAATACCATTGCATTGTATTGTACTACTGTTTCAATTTTGGATTGTTCTGCAATGTGCTACTAAAACCATTCCTTTACAAGATATGAAAGTACGATTAGCGACAACGTAATGGAGTCGTTATAAAAGTCCACCATTGGCTGACAGACTGTTCACAAGAAGAAGGAGAGTCATTAACTGGGTTGTGTGCACCAGTACACAGCAAGCCTCCTGGAATGAATACGCATGAATTGTTGCATTCTATTCTGACATGATGAGTATCTACAGCGTTGCCCCAGACCGTCGAAATGTATCAAGACCGTCGAGATTATATCAGAATGATATGATGAGGTTGTGTTATGTTTATTTCTCTGCTTTAGTCGTTGTGAAGGTACTGTCATTCACTTGTATTTCCGCTTCTTGTGCTATTCCTAATACTGTCCATGCATTCGTGTTAGTCTTCTTACTAAACACCATCAATTACATTCTGATTAGGCCTACTGAAGAGAGTCAGCTCAAATTACGCGTTTTAGACGAGTGTCTGAGAAATCACGGTACTGCTAGATCATTCCGTGACGCTGAGTGGAATGCATGTTCTTTTTCGACTTAAACGCGTACAATCAATTATGCTAGATCTGTTTGATGGTCAGGCGAACTATTACCTAGGAATAGTATAGAAATTCATTAGATTTGATTTGTCTACAGTCCCGTTTCTTATAATGCTCTTTTTAATTATTAGTATCTATTTATGGATAGAAAACTACCATTAAAAGGTCAAAATATTGGTATTGTGTCAGATATGAGTATCCAATTTGATTCAATCAAGTTCAATCAACACTACTTAATCCTCATATCTGACACAATACCAATATTTTGACCTTGTAATGGTAGTTTTCTATCCATAAATATATACTAATAATTAAAAAGAGCATTATAAGAAACGGGACATATCCACTTTGATTCAATCAAGTTCACTGTAAACAATAGTACACCTGTTTTATTTCGAGCACCGTAATTTTATAATGCCGTTTCCCACGCGCTACAATAACCAACTTACTTAATGTAGGCCTACCTCTAATAGGTTTCTATATATACATTTTATAATTAAATGTGTCATATAACATACTTGACAGAACCAACCATGAGGAATTACTTGTTGTTGAAAACTGTTGCAATGACTATTAACCCTCTCCATACTGAAGGCAACCGGAGATGCCCTAAATGGCTGTACCTGTGCCTAATCCAGCAGGGAAAGGGTTAGTTATGGTGTAGGTATTGTTTACCTATGTAACCCTTCAACTGCTGTTTTGTGGTATGTTCCGAATTATTCAGGGTATATATATATGAGTAATAACATGAGTTACCATTCTCTGCTGGTATATCAATGACAATGAGAACTAAACTGGATGTGTTTTCTCCTCAGGCGAGCTCTGAAGGCGACCTTTGTCTTGGTTCCATTGTTTGGTCTCCAGCTGTTTCTGGTTCTGTATAGACCACCAATAAAAAACCACCTGACTCACACGTATGAAATCATCGCCAAAATCATCACTAACTCTCAGGTGAGTGTATGCATGCATTAACATTATCAGCACTAAGGTAATTCCGTATCTAAAGAATAGCTGCTCGTTCATTACTCGACGAGCGTGTGAGGTAAACACAATTATGCATACACATGAAAGGCAAATACGTCATTTCAATGTAATGCATTTCCTTCCGGTGTCGTTACCTCGTTTCCGCTATGCGCACAACATGCCTCCGGTCAATGAACGAGTAAATTAATGAGTATGAATATTCACGGCAGGATTGTACGACAGGAGTTGTAGTCTGTCTGTGTACTGCCGCGTCGACACAGATACACTGAACAACAGGAAATAGTTCCATGGTTAGGTGTCAGTGTGGTACTTATAAGAAAACTGTTTTATTTTACACGAAATCAATGTGCTGTATGAAATGAATATCTTTAACACTATTGATTGATGGTCAAATCAGTATGACATTGGAATGGACATGGACGAGTTTCCTCTGAAAGTTGTTACCATTTTACTATAAGACGACCAGATAGGTCGCATCCATACTATTATTGCTAGAAATGTAAATACTATATAAACTATGTGTACAAGTGAGCTTATGTGTCTTGCCATGGTATGTTAACGTGCCTAACAGACTATTAACTCTAACATCATGATTATACTGTAACATGACCTTTCACTAACATATCCTGGTATTAATGAGTATATAAACAATAGTTGAAGTAAAGCATTATTTTTAGTGTTCACGGTGTTTCTAGATATTACGGGCATTAACAATTATTGATAAACGATCGGAAAAGATTGTCGATAGCTTTTCTTGCTATCTAGCTTACGTCCCTAAACTGACGACTTCCTAACACACTGGATCTACACAGTAACACAAACTGTTAGGTTTCCTTAATAAATAAAAAAAATTCTTTAAAAGCATACCTAAAGGAAACCTAAACCAACACGTTGGAACATGTGGACTTTCCTGTCTCGTAAACCTACGTTCATGTACTTGCAAAACGTCCTATACATTTCCTTATTAGTGATACCTGACATTTATTCTGCTAAGACTGTTTGGCCAGAATGGGAAAAAAATACTTTTTTTGGTCGCAATTTTCTGAACCTGGCATCCGGTCTTAATACCTAATGGTTGCATTCTAAAAGTTAACATGTCCTTCAGTTCTCCACTCGAGTCCAAATCAATACTGAGAACATACAACTCTCTTTTACAGTATGTCCGGCTTAATTGGACTGATGTATTCCATACGATAGAAACACCTGGTGACAGAACGTAGCATCACGGACATGAACTTCTTGTACATTCCTAACTTTGATACTTTTATGTTTCAGGGTGCAATTGTGGCGTTACTCTTCTGTTTCTTCAATGGGGAGGTGAGCAACAGATACAAGTATTAATATGTAATTCCACATTATTATTCCTTAATAATTAATGTAGTTTGTATCACATGAACATGACAAGATGTGGAAGAAACTTCGGTGTGTAATGCAGTGTTTGTACTCTGGAGGAAAGTTTTAAATGACAATATATTTTGCCTTTCATCGTTATATTTATGACAAGAACCGGCTGCTGCTAGTATATTCATTATGCTAATTAAATTAGTATTCACAAGATATATATGTAAATGTCCGTTCCTTGAAACTCTGCAATGTAGTTTTATAACACTATGGCCTGGAGGATTGAAACCGCATCATTGGTTCACATTTGGAGGCTTACATAGAGGCCAGGTCCCCGAGATGATTAAGAATTATTTTAGCACGATTTGTGAACACAACTGAGTTAAGCATGAAATCGTACTCAAAACAGATTCGTAATCTCGGGGTCAGGTCTGGCTAATATGAAGAAGTCGTACTAAGTGGCCGCTGTCCACGGTGTGTAAGCTTGTGGGGAGACTGCGGTCCTGCCAACGGGCTATTGATGATGATCATGATGTGGCGAACAGCTGTAGGGGCTACTTACATAGTCACGTCCGTACAAGTATCTGTGGTGGCAGGACTTCCATCAGAAACTCTTTATCTCTGATAGTTTGGCTTCAGTCGTTGTTACATTGCATTGCTATGTCTGGTAATGTTACTTCGATCACGGTTACTTTGATATACCGGCATTATAAGGTTGCGCTCGATCATGGTTACTCTCTTCTCAGGTAGTGTGGCTTTTATCAGAGTTTCTTTTGATATATCTGGTCGTGTTGTCCTGATCATGGTTACTCTCTTAGTCATCTCATTTCTGTTGCTGTGATTTCTATCAGGGTTACTTGGTGATCTCTAGTTACTTAGTAATATGATCTCGATAAGATGAATTTTGATATTTCTTGCAGTGCAGTTTAGATATCGATCCAGATCAAACTTATTTTAATGTTATCTTCATTTGTTACCGCGATCTGAGTTACTTTCTTATTACGATCTCGTTCAGGGTTAGATCTGGTACTGGTCTCCGTTACTTCGTTATAAAGGAAAGCATGAAAACTTACAACATTGACTGACAATGGAAGGTATTTAGGTAGGTTGTGTGGCGTGATGTATGGAGGCTAACTATAACCAGCGATGAAAGGTCGGGGCACGCCATCATGCTTAACATACATGCTAATATCTTGTTTACACCATATATATAATACCAGCGCCTAAACTACTTCCAGGTCATGTCCTACTTGAGGTCGTGTGTACCAGCTTGTCTTGAAGAACGGTCAAGGTCAGAGATGATACAGAGTAATTCCTTGACGACTCAGTACATCGTGGACACGACTAAAACTGGCGCTAGCTCCAGTCGGCGCAAGGATACAGGGTCAAAGTTAGAAAAGAAGGACTACATTTTGCTCAAGTCAATGGACAATAAGAACGCAAACGTTCAACTGAACGGAAGTGTCTAAAGTATGGATTCCTTTGGGGATGATCATTGAATGGATTGCACTATTTATGTCCCATCGAGTGGGACATATCGAAAAGAAACAATAGTTGGCTGTATTGATTGTATAAATTAACCAGATGTCATGCATGGAAATGCCAGTATTTTCAATGAAGAAAGGAGGGTTCTCAGATTATAATATTTTTCAGATAAATCACTATCACATTCATACATTCCGGTCTGTGTCGTGGTCGGAATGGTAACCGGCGACGAGTGGGTGAAGAATAGCACTTCAATGACTTTAGTAATTTTCATGCGCAAGTACATATGTATTAGTATAGTTCGCATCATGTTCTCGTGTAGAATGTATTAACAACACTAAGTTGTACAACGTCATACTTCCGTAGACATTGGAAGTCGGCCATTACTGTTTAGATTTATTTTTCATGTTTATATTCATATGTATTATACATGTACGTGCACCTCAATGAACATCATCAAACAGTTCAGCATACATTTTCTGTAGGGAAAACTATATCACTTTATTTTAGTATTAACTTTGGCAAATCGTTAGACAAATGATGTTATAAGATACATTTACTACATTTTTATTTTACACTAAAACTGACTAATATTTTAATTGACATGTCATGTGACATATCTAAGATGTCAAACTGTGTTACGGCTATAGCATAGTAAAGCATGTTTTTCTCTGTATACAATGAAGTCTGTTTGCGGTAATCATCTACGAGCGCTGTTTGTTATAAAAATATCAAAAGATTGTAGTAAATATGTCTAGTATATGTATACGTGGGATTATGGGCCCTTCATGTAGTAGAGTGGTACATCTATAGACGTACATTGTGGACGATTAATGAGCATTTCATGCTATTGAGTCAATATTGTTTAATGCCAGCTGCGGCTATGCTGCATTTATACGTAATTGGGTATATCATATACCAGTGAACTTAATACTGCGAGCCCGGTACATGACGTCCGGCCAAAGTAACATTGCCTCTACTTACAAGATATAACACAACACATATATTGTATACTATGACTATGTACAAATATATTAGCATCCTCTGTAACACAGACCATTCGTCCGTATTTTTTCACACTCGATCTAAGGAGTTGACCTTTCTCATTAACATCTATAGACGAAAACTTACAGATACGGCTACATCCGGGGGCATTGATGGATGTTAAGTAAGGACAGGGTGCGTGTTTCACATGAGGGTATCCTAGAAGACAGTATAGCTAACAGACAGTTTCAGATGAGGGTATACTAGAAGACAGTATAGATAACAGACAGTTTCAGATGAGGGTATCGTAGAAGACAGTATAGATAACAGACAGTTTCAGATGAGGGTATCCTAGAATACAGTATAGATAACAGACAGTTTTATATCAGCATTAGTTAGGTGAGTATTGTTCTATGTATACAACGTTTATATGAATTATCTTTGCTGATGACGTAAAAGGTTTGTCTGAGTTTTTACGGATAAATATTAATGTTTAGGTTGATATTATTAACGACAACGTATTTCGAGGCCTATGGTACCGAGGCAATGTTTCCTATAGTCGTATATCTAAATACATATTGCAGACTTATACTGTGTGTTTTCTATTACATGAATTAATTACGTGTTGTTAGTGTTGACTGGATGTACATATCAATCAATGCCATCAACAACGTGACAGCATGTATATTATACTGAATGACATAAAATGGTCAATGCTATGCTGGAGTTATTGAAAATAATAACATCGATGTACTATTTATTACCTTTAACAAATGGAATAAAAGTAATAATCCTAGATTCATGAAATTGATGTGTCGGGTGTTTCGGCTTCATGGTAATTACTTGATTATGGCTTGAATGAATACTATTTGTCATATCATTAAAAAGCAAAGGCGATCCTTTTGTGTAAACCTATGCTTTTCTTACATAATTGTGACACAGCACATAGGACAACTACTCTTATTCCAGCCTGGTTAATTGCACTGTATAGACACCGTATAGATGCGTTGTTATCATTATATGGCTTGTGCCGTGTCATATGTGACTCGTTTTATGATGTCCTGTAATATTGTATTTCAGCAGAATAAATAGCAAATCCCTGACTGCTAATTTACTTATGCTTTTTTCACCCTACATTATAAACAGGAGATGTTGATTGGTTCATACAAGATCATATGTCAGTTTATGCTAACCGGAAGTGTGGTTTACACGAAGTCGCTACTGAAAGCAAATATTCACGGTATCCATTGAAGTCATACAATCAAAGTTTGAAATTCGTCTTTGGCTACATTTGATTAATATCTGCGTAGCACATTTATGTAATTTATTTGGGATATATGTTTTAATGCTGTCACATAGACGTGTTCAGGCGATACTACGTTTGCTATATTAAGAAGGGACAGTTATTTGCGAGTGCACACGTTTAAAGGATGTGGGTATATCAGTAACGTGCATCTATACACATTGAATCCCCATCAAACCGTTTATAGAATGCGTTCGGATTACGATTATGGAGTTTAACGTTGCTGCGGGAATCTTTCACCCATTTGCGATCGTATTACGAGCATATACATATACGCTATAAAGTATTTGTTCTACGTCTCCAAATACTCATAACACAAAACATGAGTACAGACATCATGTCCTAATCACTAACTCTTACTGTATGGCCAAATAGTGAAATCAACTAACAAACCTGATTGCAGAAGAACGTGTCACTAATCAATGTATCGTATGTAATCTCCATCCATATCTCATTACTATACCGGCACTGCCTCGTTGTTAGCAGTCAGATATGCGCGTATCATTCATTACATTTCCTATGACAGATGTGAGAATATTAAGACTCTGTTACGCAGCATATCATTACCAGAGTGTTAACCTTATGCTCCTTGTGTGAAAGACAATGCACGCTAATAACACGTGCACAGGCCAATGTCGTCAGAGCGATTCGGGTAACAGTAGTGTTGTGGTGAGCTGTCGTGAAACAAGTGTCGTGTCGCTGTAGTACTGTGTGTCGTGTCGCTGTAGTAGTGTCGCTGTAGTACTGTGTGTCGTGTCGATGTAGTACTGTGTGTCGTGTCGCTGTAGTACTGTGTGTCGTGTAGCTGTAGTACTGTGTGTTGTGTAACTGTAGTACTGTGTGTCGTGTAGCTGTAGTACTGTGTGTCGTGTAGCTGTAGTACTGTGTGTCGTGTAGCTGTAGTACTGTGTGGCCACACACAGAGAAAGGAAAGGAAGAGAGGAAAAGAGTGTGTCGGGTACAACAGAAGTGGCGTGCTCATAGAGTATCGTGTAATATCGCTTCTGTTGTGTCGCGAGGTTACAGAACGACAGAGTGACATTTCAGGCTCATAGTATATGGGTATTAATGAGCAAAACAGCGTTGAGAATAAAATCGTACTAAAATAAAGTTCCGCAATCTCTGGACATGAATCGGCAAGGCTATTATATATATCCTAATAAATATCGCCTGGTATCGCGATATCCCGTTGACGCCAATATTGAACGTTCCATTTTCATCACTTAATAAGTACTCACAAGAAACAACCAGCACCTCAAGCCAGTAGCGATGCGAACAAATTAATTTAGAAAGCGGCTTTCAGTCCTGAGGTGACCACACTGCAGACACAGTGTTAAGCCTGTGTTGCATACCGTACGCTAAAACTGAAGACGTGGACAACTGAGGACACCGTTTACTCTGTCAGTATCAGATGTATATAATTGTGAATTATTTCCGCTGGTATACCCCAACTACTGATTATCTGTGTAATGAGGGGTTCTGTAACCCTGTACAAACTTTCAATCTTGATAACATATTGGACCCATGACATTTAGGGCGCGCTGAAACCAATATGATTGAACACAGAGTACGTCGATAACACGCTCATTCAACACATTATTCAGAAAGCGTAAATATCAAAAGCAAATTACATTGGAAGCAGCAGGAATGTTAGTACGTATCCCGTGGCGGCAGTGTCCACAGTACTAGCAATGAACAACCAATACAGAGCTGAATGCTGACACCTATACGGACCTTCGCATTGACAACTGCACGGAACAACACATTTCAAGTAAATTATCCCAAAAGTTCAAAGGTTTCCAAATCATAATACAAGAACATTTGAAACTGTAAAAGTCGATTCTTGATTCATTAGAGCTTATAGTTCAAGAATAAGACACCGCTACATTTTGCTGCTGGTCTATAGAATTTTTGTATATTCGATTTTGTTTTTAATTTAAGAAATAGACTACAGTACAGTGCAATACACAAATACCACAGGGAAATTCCAGAGATGTGTAGGCTATGTCTGTGTGTAGCGGATTATGGGCGAAATTGATCTTAAATTCGATCCTGTTGAATACTGTCCGGCTGATCAGTGGATCCAGGAATGTATGTTCTTTGTGTGCACTATGCCACAATGTCGTGTTTAGAATCCGTATTGTCAGGAATACGAGCACTGATTTGTCTGATACTCTGAAGATGCGCCTTTATAGATGCTGTTGCAAGTCATCGGAAGATCAGAAGTATTATCCAATATCCAAAACTAAATCTTTCCTATCTTGCCATGTTGGCACTAGCTCACGCACTGCACTCACCTCTCCATGATGACTTTAAAATATCCAATTAGGGTATCCAGTGTTGCTAAAGATATGAAGCATAGATATGCTAGATCTGAGAAAACATCATGTAATTCCAGACCAATGTACCATGATTAACAATCGGGTGTCCATCAAATGCATGATGCTAGTGCCACAGTTCGAGGAGTCATGCTCACGTGAATCATGATGCGATTACGAGTCTTAACGAACATTACTTCTTTGAAGATACAAATATTAGAATGACCCAAGGCAGAATTATTGCTACCACAAGCACCCATATGAGAAACACCCATTATAATGACAGAGAAAACAGTTGAAACTCTACACGTACCTCTTGACATTGTCGTTAATTCACACATACACACACACACACACACACACACACACACACACACACACACACACACACACACACACACACACACACAC
>JAUTBT010000597.1:0-29469 GCA_032361225.1 Lepetodrilus schrolli | reverse complement strand
ACTACTGACATTGTGTGTTTACTACTGACTACTGACATTGTGTGTTTACTACTGACATTGTGTGTTTACTACTGACACTGTGTGTTTACTACTGACACTGTGTTTACTACTGACACTGTGTTTACTACTGACATTGTGTTTACTACTGACATTGTGTGTTTACTACTGACAGTGTGTTTACTACTGACATTGTGTTTGTTATCAGATGGATCCCGACAGTGATCGGCAAATATCTGAACATGTGTTACGGATGCACCGATATCGAGGAGCCAATGAACAGGATGGAGATGGTGAGTTTATGACGACTGGATGTCGATAATCGCAGATTTCTTTTTAAATTTTTCCTAAATTTGGCAGTTTTTGGTTTATGGCACCAGTTGAGTAGAGATACTAATGTTGTTTTTTTGTTGCCAGTTCTACCAATGGGAGGCTCGGTGGGCATGTTGGCCACTAAGGACCCGGAGACTGAACGTGATGATTCTGAGGAAACTCCGATGTATGAGAAATACGACAATTTGCTGCACGGATCATCTCGGAGCAAAAAGTAATCTTACATTTCTTGTTTTCATTTGTACGTATAAATTAACCCTTGTTCAAGGACATATTGCATATCTTTCACACTAAATCTATCGTCACATATGGATTAAACAGTAACTCACTCACTGAATCTAATGTGCAAAAAGAAAATAGTAATTGTTTGTAAGTATAGTCTCGTATCAGTCGATTCTTAATGGGTACTGAAAATGTATTGAACAATTTCAAATGTTTGTGTTTATCCCATATCCAATGTTGTATTTGCAAAATTAGTGCTGTAAAACCTTGCACATAGAATCTCTTCTGCCATCCATCAGTTCAGCCATTCTGCAGTATTTCATTGAACAATTTCAAATGCTTGTGTTTATCTCATATCCAATGATGTATTTGCAAAATTAGTGCTGTAAAACCTTGCCCATAGAATTTCTTCTGCCATCCATCAGTTCAGCCATTCTTGCAGTATTTCAATATGTGATCATCACATATGGGTGAATTCGTTGTCAAGTATGGGTGAAAGGTTCCCGCTGAGAAATAAAATAGTAATTCACTCGCTCAATTCCATTCTTGCAGGGACAAGATCTTGAGCATGGCCTTCATGAGGAAATACATCCACGTAGCGAAGGCACTGAAGCCGTTGCTGACGAGGGAAGCGTCCGATCACATCGCGGAGGAATACGCCAAGCTTCGTAGTCAGGACAACCTCCAACAGTCCAATGTTGCTAGGGTGAGATCTTGCGTTGACAACCTCAGAGATAATCATTTTATCAACAGGAATTAGACCATGTTGCCCAGTGAATTGATTTCATCAGTAATATTAATTTGCTTTATTATTTTTATTTATGATTTTTTTTTTTTTTTTTAAAGGAATATATGGTATAACCTTTACACCGGAACCTTCATATTTGAAAATCAATTGGACAATATTCTCCTTCCTAAACCTCTATTGCATCACATAGGACGCAATACGAGATTTGCAAAATATACATCAAAATTCATAAATGATCTAAATCTTCAGAAACCCGACAGACATTATTCTTATTGTCGATCGTCGCAAATGGGTGAAGGATTTCCGCAGCGACGTTAAACTCCATAATCACTCACTCACTTATTGTCGAGTTTATGTACGTTGTAATTTGATGTTCTGATTCTGTTTTAGACGCAACCTGTCACTGCTCGAGCTCTGGAGACAATAATCCGTCTGTCCACGGCCCACGCCAAATGTCGTCTGAGTAAACACGTGGAAATGCAGGATGCGCAATCTGCTATAGAGCTGATACAATTTGCATATTTCAAAAAAGTAAGGCCACAACTTTTTTGCATTTAGTTTACATTTTGTTAGTTTTTTTTGTTTCAAAAATTATTTGTTCCTTTAGACTTCTGTGATAGAAGCTATGTTAATTTTACCAAGGATACCCGATTTAAAAAAAATCTTTTTGAATTTTTTATGGAATTGTGCAGGAGACTAATTTGGAATTTGATACCCAGGGTTTAACCCGAGCAGGAATCGTGAATATTTGACGCATTATTTGGACAAAATATTCTTGCTAAGCCTCTGTCACATCTGATGCAGCACAAGATTTGTAAATCGTAAATCAAATTTAATACATGATCTAAAAGTACTCAAGGGGTGGGTGGTAGCGCAGTGGTAGAACAGTTGGACTTCGGATGCCACGGTTCCAGGTTCAAATCCCACCCCGGGGGCCCGGCATCAATCTTTGCGAAAGTTGCCTTTCAGGCACGATATTGATAGGATGCGATGTCTGTAGAGTGGCAATGCAGTTATCATCCTTGGTCTTGTCAGTACCAGCCGATGCTCGCAGGTTTACTGCAACATTTAGCGCTACGGATGTTGCGGGTTTCCTCCTGTCCTAAACTGACAAGTCGTGATATAAGTGAATCTTGAAAGCGAAACACACACACACACACACACACACACACACACACACACGCACACGCACACGCACACGCACACACACAAATATTCATAAAACCCACAGACATTATTTTTATTATCGAGTTTACTTTGTTTATGAACAACCGTGGCCAGCCTGCAGACCAAAAGTGCAATAATCCCAGTCAAAACTTAGAGCACGCACACAAATATTGTGGTCTGAAACCCTGTGGTCTGAATACTGATGAAATAAGTCAGGAACTTCCCTGCAACATAGATTCATTTTCATCCATAGAGAACAGGCTATATGAACAAAAGTGAAGTGGAGTAATATTATTTTCAGGTTCTGGAGAAGGAACGCCGGCGCCGGAGGAAGCATGATGACGATGAGGATGAGGAAACTGAAGAAAGCAGCCAAGACGAGGGAGAGACGGAGAAACCAGCCAAGAAAAAGAAGTAATTGGATCTACTGTACATTTCTTGAAATTCAATTTTTAGCACTAATATGACTTTCTAAAACCCGGTTTTAATGGCATTTCTAAAGTGATATTTATCCTCCCTTTCTACTTTATTCTATTGTGCATGGGTGAAATATTGCTGCTGTGACGTAAATCTTTAATTAATTCTTTCTTATTTTTGAAGCGATAGTGCACTACAATAATTGTCAATACAAGAACTCTTTATTTTCAAGTTATGATTAATGTGCTGTTTGCATTTATAGACGCAAGGAAGTTCGCGAGAGACGTCCCTCAAAGAAAGAAGGTGAAGAGGGTTTTGATCCGTATGAATTCTCCGAAGACGATGACAGTCAGGCAGAAGGTACCCAACACAGCAAACCTAATCACTCGATAATGGCAACAAGCCATTTCTATTTCCATTTAGTTTAGTTGCCATGTTTTATTTCATTTGTGGTCGCGTATGGGTGAAATATTCCCACTACGATGTAAAGCACTAATTCATTCATTCATTTATTTCATTTAGATTTAAATTATTTTTTTATTAATTTTTGTAAAATATATACAGTCATTCTGTTGAACCTTGCGGGGCCCATTCAATAATTTCCGGACATTGTGTCGTTCGAGACGAGAGTTGTACAAATAAAAGATAAATACAAAGAAAAATGAAAGCAGATTTCACCATACATGCTTATTCAACATTCAACATAAATAAAAGTCAACTGTTGCACTTACAACTTGTAATAATTCATTTTGCGATTCATGCTTGGCCATAACAGCTAGTTTCCTGGATAGAGGGTGTTTAAATTGAATTTACAAGTTTGAGATAAATATGCAAAATATATAGTATTTACGTGAATTTCACTTTGACATCGTATGTATTTTTATTACGAATTCGACACACTGGGGTCTAAATAATGATAACCAAAGAAGGAATTTGTCAGGACATAGAATGTGCTTCGACATACTATGATGTTCGAGACTAGAGTTGGACATAACGAAGTTTGACTGTATAAACATTTCAATGATGTAATGTTTTAAGTATGAAATGTTACGCAGAAATTTGATATTTTCAGAAGGAAGTGGGAAGAGTAGGCGCCGAGTACCGCGGAGGTCCGAGTCTGAAATGGATGCTGACAAACCTCAAACTGAGAAACTCCCTGATGACAGGTAGACACTTTAGCAATAGCAGAGAAATAACCAACCTACGATGGTTGAAAGTCTGAGAGTGGTTGTGGAGAGTTTGACACGGATTTCTGGAATTCTGCGATTTTTGTATCAATTTATCCACCATTAAAAAGGCTATTTTCTAATGAAAACAGCAAAATTGCATTCTAGACCCAGGGCTCTACATTAACTTTTTGAGGAAATTTTGTCTTGTCAGACATGAAACTACTTGCCTCTGGGCTATTTCAATTGTTCACCTGTGGATAATACCTGTCCTTGTCGGGCGGACAATGCTTACTGTCGAGCCCCGAGATCCAGAGTTAAAATGAATATATTCCGTACTACTTTTATGGATACAGTGTTCAGATTATTGCTGCTAAACTTTGCAAACCACTTCTAGCCATTGATTTCCAAAACGTGAAAGATTCTTTGTATTGTTAACCCTCCTGAAGGCAGCCATAGGTGTCCATCCTAAAGTTTGATAAACCCACCAGGGTTAGGGTTAACCCGATTCCAAATTGATCAAGTGAATTGTGACATATCCGTATGTGGATATCAAGCTGATTGTATTTTGTGTGTAACATAAATATCTTTGACCTTACAGACTGAAGGCTTTCCGGGGATCTCTCTTCAACCTGTTCAAGGCCGAGCACGCTCAGTCCGTCGCTTTCGACAAGGTCGCAGATTTCATCAACAAAGAACAAGTTGGGTCGGAGTTCACGGAAGATGAAATCATGCAGGCGATTGATCAGATGATGGATGCTAATCAAGTCATGTTGTCAGACGATGTTATATTCTTAATCTAATAATTATGTCGTGTTGTCCGGATGGTCGTAATTCTTAATCTTAAGTGTTAAAATGAAAGTGGCAGAGAATTTGCGCTGTCGTAGGGTCGGACAATTTGGTACTCTCAATATGGTGATGAATGACAACAGAAACACTGTTCATCAATCGGCAGCTTTGTGAAAAGCATTTACAGCTGACTGAATAGTTCAGAGGACGTTTATCCGTTTGTGCATTTGAAAAGAAAATGTGAAGAACTTTGAAAGTGTGGGTGTCTGATCAAATTGGATTTACATGAATTGCAATAAATATACAAGATCCCCTGAATGAGGATGTATATAGTGTGAATGGTGTCAGTCATTGTACATTTCAGTATATTGTAATACAGAGAAATGTATTGAAATACACACCATGTTAAAGTGTAGACCTGGTAACGTTTGCTGTGAAAAGAATCGGATATTTGTCCATTAGATAATGATGACTAACATGTTTAATGTTGCATACTTGCCCCAGACAAATGGAATTATTGTGTACAAAAACAAATGAATATAGGAAGTGTATCTCAAGGTGTATCTTGAGGTGTATCTCGAGGTGTATCTCGAGGTGTATCTTGAGGTGTACTAAGGGATGAGAATCTTCCAGCGATCCACAGATATCGAGTCTCCTGGGCTGCGTTAAGGCGACAATACATATCAATGTGTATGATATGTAGTATTACGTGAGCTGTTCAGCCAGCAATCCATAGTGATATGTATGGATACATTTCAATACAGGTTTGGTCCACATATTGTTTTGTATGAAAACCCAAAGCGTGAAGCGAAGGTCTGGAACAAACTGATTTCCTGCTATTTTCCTACTAACCCATTCAGCTATCTACTACATGTAGAGAATAGTATTGTAGTGTATTGTATGTATTGTCAGCTTTCGTAAACCTGGCCGCGACCTTTGATCCCTGAATTCCAGCTGTTTAAGCTGAAAACAAAATTTCCTATTCTCATCACTGTATTTCAGTATATTGGTATTGCAATATATTTACCCATTTCTTGTAGATAAATAACTGTTAATGTTTACTGCTTTTGAATTGTTTTGATTCAAAATGAAATTTTTTGTGTTGTAAAGATTGGTAAACATTGATCAGTCACTACTATTAGTATGGAAAGTAATCAAGATTTTGTATATATTTATTTCTTGATATCAGATTTTAGTACCTTGAACATTAGTGCTGAATGGGAAATACGTTAAAAGTTTGCATTAGTTTCATTTACATTTTTCTTTTTTCTTTTTATATAATCCCAAGTTGTCGTAGACTACTTTGTGATTTAGTTCACACATCTAGAGACGGATGTCTTGTTTAGCACACATCGTGATGTATATCTTTGTAAGAACTACATCTTTCTAATTTGACCAACTGTCCTTAATCATGTTAATAATATTGATTGTGACAAATTTTGCAAGTTCGGACAAATAATGTAAATTTCTCTAATGAAAATGGACATTATTTTGATAAATAATATAAAAATGTGCCATGAAATAGTGAATGGGTGAAAGATTCCCACAGCAACGTTAAATTCACCTGTTAAACTCACCTGATATATATTGGGGAAAATGTATGCACACAAGAAAGCCAGATGCTCTAGTTTCTAAAATGTAATTTGTATTTGAATCTCTGAATATTGGTGCTGTCATCAGTGTGTACATACATTTAATTTACATTTCACACAGATTATTGTAAATACACAAATACAATAAACCAACTACACAAATGCTGGTTCCTGATTAATTAAAAAAAAGTTTGTTTGAGACAAATAGTAGCCTACTAGTTGGTGCACACACACACCCTTTTTGTGAGGTAGTGGAATTCTGTCTACCAGACTGGTGAAAAAAGTGTCTAGTGAACGTTGGCGTTTTTATTTATTTTATTTTTATTTTTTTAACAATAATACAATGTAATAATAAAAGCCAGATACAAGCCAGTTGGATGTAAAAAAATAATATGGTTCAGACATGAGTCCTCTAACCACCCAACCCGTGAGGGTAGAAAGTATGGGAGCTCATTCACATATTTCTACAAAAACCTATGTATCGGAACTTGTTAAAATGCCACATATCCACCCCTCTAGCATATACATTATGTTAATGAGCAATATCGATTCTTCATAGGGAATTGACAATCTAGATGGCGCCCAGGTTAAGGGTCGACCTTTCTCCTCCCATACCGGAAGTACGGGAAATACGGCAACTCGCGCAATGACAGCCCATCTCCAATGCCTTAGATGGCATCTATCTCTTATACACTAGGCAATGGGCACTCCTCGACCTGCCAATCAAATACGTTGACGCCCCCACTTGCTCAAAATAGACGGAAACAGCACTTGCAGAATAGTTATATAATATTGGTTGTAGACACGCTATTGGATCCTATGAACAGTATTTAAATTGCATCAAGAATATCGTATGACCCGAATATTCCGATGACATCGTCTAACATTGCGCACTCACATTTTCTGGCGAGGCTGGCAGACTGATGGTATCGCAGTTATTGGTTCGTCGGTACCTTCTCGTACCGCAATTCTAACTGCGAGTTTTATAGGTTTTCCTCAATCCTGCGATAAACTGACGAGACTTGTAGTGGCTCTAAACTCAAATGACGATGCTGGTAGCGTATGGTGGTGATTTTAGTTAAAGATCGAATCCGAAATACGAAGTACTAGTATTTACCCCTCAGCTGGATTGCCTACATCTAAATTTCCCCGGCCGACCGCAGAGCGGTGAAATTAGTAATATCGGCGAAACGAAAGCGTTGGCGTATGCATTGCATTCAAATCAAGAATATACTAGATAAATATGCGACTGTAAGTGTTGATGACAATGCGAGGAAACATCTGATCTATAACAATTTATAAGATAACGGAATATATTTTCGCTGTATGCATTTAACCAACGACTGTGTTTTAGGTGGGTTTTTTTCTCGATCAGTATCGAATTTCCTGAAACACAATTTATTGACAAATTTGTGAGATAATACCCAAATAATAATACTGGTCCTCACATCCTGTCATATGTACACTGGTGCATGTAATGCATAGCAAGTAACGACTACGTATTGAATGGCGATACAAACATCTGGATTTCTCAGTGCACAGTACAATATATTGACCACATACGAAACATTGCTACTGTATCAATATTTCCAATAAAATGCTACAACTATCTTCTAGTAGACATGGCTATTGTGAATTTCGGTTACGATTTATAGATGCTCTGTTCAGTCAGAGGCGTATCTAGGAGTGAAATAAAAGTGCAGGCCCACACGTTATAAGGGGGACCGCAGGAATGGTGCAGTCCTGAGTTTGCTTTCTAAAGACAATATCTGCTGGCATGGACCTTTTGCCCTAATAGGTAGCTACGCCCCCGTCAGTAGTATTGCTCGACGCGGCACATTTCATGATCAACATCCCAATATTCCAAAAGAGATTCTACTGTTATCAGGTACATTGAGGGTGTACTCGTACTACTTATATCAGGACATTGAGGGTGTACTCATACTAGGGTATTTCAAACAAATACCAAACTGGGTAGGATATCATTGGAAACACTTAGCGTTATGGTGACGAACCAGACTGACACGATGATACCTATGGCTTCCAATCAGATAGCTCAAATTAGGTCACGTGCCTGAAGACGTTTATTATAAAAAAAATACCGAGCCTCGGATGGATTAAAATCTGACTATCTGTAGTTAGAAAACCCTTGCTAATAATGGTTGTCTCCCCCTAAGTCACTCTATATTACCACTCAAGCTTCAATTATCTTAGGTAGCAGATGGTGTGAAAGAGTTAGTTGAATGTATACAGCTATAAAAGTTGTATTTTACTCATAAGACTACTAAAATTAGAGATTGGTGAATGTTTACAATAGTATTCCGGTAGATATGATTCTTGTAAAGAGGCAAGATCATACTTGCTAGTATTTTATATATATCTTTGTAATATATTTGGTATTTTTCTAAATAATATTAATAGTTAATAAAAATAAATATGAAAAAAATTCTATCCAAACTGTACGACACTGTATCGCGAATGCAAAGTAGGTCTTTTCCAACAGTGCTCTGTTCTAAATATAGACTATTCGCGGACCTCGGAGAAAACACGTATGCAGTCGAGGAAGAGGCAGTCCAGCATAGGCCTAGGTCTGTTTTATGGAACCGTTTAGGCCCTGTATACTGCCTTATCACAGATAAAACCCATACTCGGAGTGGTAAGATGTTTCATTCATCATGCACATGTCGATCAAGAGATCAACGACAACAGCTCACATCAAACACAGAGAAAGAAAATCGCTGCTGTCAATAGTATTCTGTCACGGATCAACATAAACTTATTGATAGATTAACCAGAAATTGTAATGTATCGTGAGCTCAATTGCTCTTACGCGGTAATTTAGCCGACTGGTGGAGAGAAAAAACACTACCAATATGAATGCATATCTTGGTTTCTGTGAGGGGATCTGTGTACACAAACCTGTGACGTCAAAACTTCCGGCGCGGCCGCCTTTTTGGGTAGGTATATGTCTTTGGATAGGAAATAAATATATTTCTTAATGCCTAAAAAATCTGAAAAAAATGTCCCACTTGTCGGGAAAAGATTGTTCTTTCAGAATATGCAATAACCCCGATAGTAACCATTATTCCCTATGCAAGTATGATCTTGCCTCTTTAAGTGAAAGAGCATTCATTGTCCAGCCCCATGCCATTTTTCATTCCTGCATTAACATGATATTATTTAACATTTCCATACATACTGTTTGTCATATTTACTCATTTGCGTTGGAAGTTTGGCTACACTGTGATCTGTCTTTTACAAGTGTTAAGACAGTGCTACATGCTACTGTGGATCGTCGTCTGTTATTAGTTAATTTACTTACACTTTTGGGGAAAGTTTTACTATTTGGGTATCCTTTGCCTGTGTTGCATGATTGTTACATTATAATATGAAGAAGTGTCAATCTTTGATATTTAAATACATCTTTTTGTAATAAAACAAGCCAGTTGGGTTAAGTATATTTTGTGTTATTGCTTATTTTTCACATTTTTAAGGCGCAGGTGAAATGAAGTAAGTCCTGATATCATGGAATATTATTGAAGATAGCTATTTCATGTAGTAGCTAAACTAACAAACCATGATATAACCTGTTTATACAAGTGAAAAATTATTTAAAACATCTCTAAATCCCGATTTAATCAAACAATTTTAAATCATGCAGTGACTTGCATAACTTTGTAATACTTAATGCGCACTGTTAAAATAACATGCAAAAAGATACATTGTTGTGCAATTTATTTGCCAAATAATTACTGTGACATTGAACTACGTCTTTTTTAAATTATCAGAATTAAGGATGACTCGAGGACCAATTTAGACCAATGTTCTAAGATGTCTAAGCTGAATACATTTTTTTTTTTTAAATACCCCACGACTAAATAAGTAGAATTTCATTGGTGAATCTTAATGCAAATTAACATACAGTCCAGAATATAATTTATTTAACATATGATAATTAAAACAAATTAATAATTGATTTCCATATTTTATAACAGAAATGGTTATACACATGTAAATTGTAGGCTTAACCAAATGCTCCTGTCTTCTCTTCAACATATACATCTAAAAGTATGGCATGTCCTTGCCCACCACATAGCCTACACAGCTTCATGTGGCTTGTAATTCTAGCTATACATACATGTATATGGTACTGCCATTGTGTTGTAGACACAATGGATAACAAAGTGTATACGAATGTGTTTTAGTAGACGATGGCCACTTTCTACAAGGTACAGACTTAATAAGGGGGCAGACCACAGTTTCTCCTGAACGGTGACCAAGTAGTTCCTTTAAAAAGTAACTCTTGCACATGTTCCATTGTCTGTGCCCTAGTGTCTTTGCATTTTATGCCATATGAATGGAGTTTTGTTTCAAATGAATAGGATTCCATGCAGTTTAATTGCAATCTAAATTTAGATCATGACTCTCTCTACTCGGAAGTAGTAGGCATCATTCAATATGGGGTGGTTAGGTCACTTTGCTACATTCCAGCCATGCAAGTTCTTGTTCACATACAGTGCCTGTTTTTTTTATTGCATTTTGCCAATTCCTGACATGATGTAATTGCCTTTTTATGTTTGTATGCATCAGGGAGCCATTCTGTACACGGGGATATAAGACTATTACAGGTTGATACATATGTTTTCCTTCAGCAGACGATCAAAGTAACCTATTTTACATGATAAGGAAAAAAGCCCTGTGGTATGCCCCCTAAACAGACCGAAACCGCAGGACTTCACGAGAAACTTTCCTCGATACACATTTGATGGGTTTCTGTCTTTGTGTGTGTCCTGCGTAACGCAGCTGTCTAGGATCGGTTCCATGAGTAAGGAAACCCGAAGTGCACTTTCCAGATTCATATCATATATGGGAAACAATGAAACTACTGCCGACGTCTGTGGTAGTTGTTCGTTAGTGTCTCGGAAGATGATATCAATCTGAAACCTACTGAATTTGAAAGTGTCCTTAAAAATACACACACACACACACACACACACACACACACACACACACACACACACACAAACACACATGTATGTGCCGTTGTAAATACCTATTGTATTGACAATCTATTACAATCAACACCTTGTTCTCTGATATGCGAATAATACGCACTTATTGAAAACCCAATTAGTTTTCATAATTGACAATAATTAACGGTACTCCTGATACGTAGACATATATTTGTCATATATTTATTATTCTACTGAAAATAGAGCAGAGCTTTAGATAAGCTTTTAATGAATTGGATACAGTACCCAGTGCATTCACTCGTAATTGGGTATTATCAATTTTAGTTGGGTATCAAAATCAATAATACCCCTGCAATAACTTTAATTGGGTATTGATGCCTTCATATGCAATGCAATTTACACTAGAAACACGTCATACGCTCATTTGTGCAACCATTTCCATACTAGTTGCCTGCTGTGATGTAAATGTACTTAATGTAGTACTGTAAAACTGATTATGTCAAACAGAACCCGTGAATCGCCTACTTGAATGCAAGAGGAAATGTGCCGATACGCACCCAATTATAAGTATTGCGTAATCGTATATTTAAAGAGAGTTTTGATACGCAATTCATCAAATTTAATTGGGTGTTGGGGCATTTTAATTGCGTATTTTACGCAAATACGCAGCTTATCTAGAGCTCTGTTGATAGTTTTCCAACATTCTACACAATAAATCATAATATTTTTATACATTATCTTGAGGTACTCGTAAGAATATATCCACGTTGAGCGTCAATGTCATTTTAGTTGCAGGCTTTGCTATCTACATTGTGGATATGGTTACGTCATGTCTGTACGCCCATACAAGTCCGTATCACAGTCATCAAGGATATATCAGGCAATATCACAGTCATCAAGGATGATGGTTTATCACATTAAACACAATACCAGAATTGGGTGAAATTGACAATCGTCCTCTTCTCACCCCTCGGGGCCACCGGCATATATCGTAAGTAAGCACCCAAAGACTTCACATCGGAAACAGGTGGTAAATTCCAATTTCATTTAGAATGCTGTTGTTATCCAGAGATTTGCTGCGCTCGTATACTATATATTCCAATGAAGTATGATCCCCATGAGGTTGAGAATGTCACTTAATGTGCTGTCTGCCGTCATTATTTTACACATCGGCAGAACTTGGACGCAACCAAGTGTCATCGGCCAAAGTGTCCGCAGAGTTTCGTCTGCAAAAGAGAATTATACATTGTACATTATACATGACTTTCATGATGAAACGTCGCTCTAGGATCTAATGTATACATGTACTTCCTGTCACTGCTTCCCGCTTATCATCCTTCCAGGTTGAGTTCTTGCCCAAGGCGATCATGCAAATATTTTACTTTTACTGGTACCTCGATTTAGGCCATCACTACCAGTACGACCCTTTCGTGAAACGCAGACTTGGGGCGGTTCGTGGAATTCGAAAATGTGCGGGTGTGGATTTTTTTCTAGAAAGTACCTACAGTATACAGCCAACACTATTATTATGGAATTGTCAGTCCAAAAAAAGTCGTGTGCACCCCATGAACCCACTGTATCCGCCCTGGGGTATTTAGTTGTTTTCATTGCAGTTATATATATCTATTAAATAATAGGCCTAATAATAACATAATTATAGAGGAACTTACCTATGACTCCTAAATCCGAGGGAGTTGTCTGAAACAAAACAAAAAATGTACTGTGAAATTCTAGTAAAGATGTGTTAGTGCAAATAAATAGTGGTATTGCATGTCGCTGGTACGCATTTATCTGTAAATGTGAGCAAGTTATGCTATACTAGAAATAAAGGAGGCGAAAATCGTCCGGATCCATTCAGATGCACCTACCTTCACCAATGCCCGCAAGTCGACCTTCTGATTCCCAGAGAGTGGTTGTATAATTGTGCCGTCTCTGTTGAATAGAACCACAATTATTTTTAGAAGCATTTTACCCAAACTGTTAACAGACAAATTTAAGAAATCTAAATAGATTTCCGCCAACTCTTTGATTAGGACTAAATTGGTTACATCTTACCTTGGCTCGTCCAAAGGGAGTCACTTCGCGATCCATCCAGATAGGCCTGCTAAAGAAGTATTTCTTCATAATCACTTGTTTCTGTGTATCTGAAGACATGGATGGTTAGTTGTTAGTATTCAGGCGGAATGGATCGAAAAAGGAATTGCTGCATGTTCAGTAAATATACCTATAGTATGTCAAATTCATCTGTGATAACAGGAATGGTTCACAGAACACTAGGATATCATTAAAACATTTCTGACTTTTAGGGTGAACCAACTCCTTAAATACGTCATTTTATGGGTTCGGCTGCTGTATTACTGTATCTATTCATTAACCAGCCAACCATAAAAGAATTAGTTCAAAGAACTTCAAAATTGTTCCCCGACAGCTTTTTTGGCCTACAACCGTTTACAGCGAATTCCACAGTGGGCAATAACATCTGATAATATAAATGTCGATATCATTGTAAGGCACAACCACCGTCGCAGCCTCTTAATCTCAACCTCATGATCATAGGAATCCGATTCCATTTGCACGTTCTGTGAAGTGTCGATTCCTTTGAAGCAAATAATTCTTCGTCATAGATAAATATTTTCACCTGATTTTGCATCTTTAAGTTGTCTCAGAGCCTCTTCCTGGTGTTTTAGCAGCGCCCCCTGTTGCCATTCCAGTTTGTAGTTAGTGTGGGGGACCTCTGGGAATACACTGCGGAACTGCTGCCGAGATCTGTAGTCTGGAACCGTATCATAGCAACAGTACAGTCAAAGTCCAGTATTCTATACGTTGACAGTACGCAATATTACCAACATTGCAATCATAGCGCATTTTGCAGAAAGTAAGGCAAACAAAGTAATTAAAAAAGATGTTAACACCTGTCTCGAGTACGACTAATAAAACGGTTGCCATTATGATGGCCATTCCCTCTACAGATATCTTCAATAGAACACCTATGTGCGTGCCTCCGTGTTTGAGATCGGTAAATAAACGGAAATGTGTACTTTTAGCATTAGTTCTTAGTTCTAACTATATACTGTATTCAATAGCACGATTAGCACACCATCCGTACCTCTGTGTTTGAGATCGGTGAATACGTGGACATTCTCCGGATTAGCGTTATCGGGCGTTGGAGGAGTAGGTGGTATCTCCATTCTGAAATCAGACAGTATAGTAGTTCAGGTCTTCACAGATGAGCATAGTATTGCAAAAAAACAAATGGGGTATTGCCAGAAAATAAATACAGCATTGCCAGAAAACAAATACGGTATTGCCAGAAAACAAATACAGAAAACAAATACGGGGTTGCAAAAAAACGAATACGGTATTGCCAGAAAACCACTACAGAAAACAAATACGGGGTTGCAAAAAAACGAATACGGTATTGCCAGAAATCCACTACAGAAAACAAATACGGGGTTGCCAGAAAACGAATACGGTATTGCCAGAAAACGAATACGGTATTGCCAGAAAACATCTATAGAAAACAAATATGGTATTGCCAGAAAACAAATACAGAACGCAAATACAGCATTGCCAGAAAACAAATACGATATTGCCAGAAAACAAATACAGAAAACATATACGCTATTGCCAGAAACAAATACAGTTTTTTCCAGAAAACAAATACGGTGTTGCCGTGATGTATTATCTTAGTGAGTACAGCAGCCGTTATAATTTACCTTTGTTTTTGCTTTCTGACAACTTTAATGTCCAGCCTAGGAGGTTCAACCTAAACATGAAAGACAATGTTTAGCATTAATAACAAGTGAATTTATATCGAATATATTTACAGATAGAACAGAAGAAGAATATTAACGAGAAGAACAGTACAAAGTACAACAAGGAAAGGAGCAATAATGAGAAGAACAAAAATAGCACAGAGAGTTAGAAGAAGAAGAAGAAGAAGAAGAAGAAGAAGAAGAAAGAAGAAGAAGAAGAAGAAGAAGAAAGAAGAAGAAGAAGAAGAAAGAAGAAAGAAGAAGAAGAAGAAGAACAACAACAACAACAACAACAACAACAACAACAATACTAATGAGAAGAAGCGGAAAAAGGAGAAGAATTACACGAGTAAGGGCGTCTGAAATGGGGAAAAGAAAAACGAGATTAAAGGCAAGAACGAACAAATATTCTTAAACCATTGCATGCACTATAAATGAATAATAATAACCGTAGACACATTTAAATACTATTAATTTAAATACTATTAATTTGATGTAGTCAAGCGCTCACTGGTTTACGGTTCATCAATAGCTCCTCAATCATTCTCCGTTCTTCTCGGAGCTTTTGTCTGTACAAGTCCATGTCGTCCAGAAGACGGTTCCTGCCACCTGAAGTAGGCCATTGTATCAGTCATTAATACCACCATACTGTAGCCGGCAGGATGAGATGGTTATAGATGTCAATGATAATTCAAATACTGGGTACGGTAGATACTAGTACATGTATAACCTTTCTGACGTGATATTGATAGGATACGCTGTCTGTAGAGTGGCAATGCAGTTATCATACTTGGTCTATCAGTACTAGCCGGTGCTCGCAGGTTTACTGCAATATTCAGTGCTACGGATGTTGCGGGATTCCTCCTGCCCTAAACTGACAAGTCGTGATATAAGTGAAAGAATCTTGAAAGCTACTCTAAACTACAATTGAAAAAAATATATATATATATATATTGATTCCAGTTACCCCGGAAAGCTTAGATAGCTGGTGGAAGTCAGATTGCCTGCACTTACTTGGTGGTTTCACTGCCGGGATGCTCCTTGGCTGAAATAATTAATTGTAGATTATGTTATATTGTTGTTATGTGGCTTTCGTTTGTAAGCTCCAGTAGATAAAACAACCGAATGATAAAACTGTGTATTCAGTTACTAAGCTGTTCGGCGAGTGTGCGCGGAGTGTGGAACTATTTAATAAAAAAAATACGTAAACCGGTTTACCCTTTCCAGTTCCTTCATTCTCAGAAGTCTCTCCCATTCTCGTCTCTGCCTTTCCGCCTCCCTCCTTCGGTTTTCCGACTCTTGCCGAAGATCCTCTAACCGACGCCGAGCCTGCAATATAGATAGATCATACATCTTACATATGCCACAAACTTATAGATATGGTCATTGTGACTATTATCTACAGTACATATAACTCGAAGTTGTAAAGGGGAAACACCTAAATTTGCCTTGTTTCGTTTTCAAATAGTGAAACAAAAAGAAATACATAAAATATGAACATATTGAAAACCAGTACGACATGTAGCGGAAAATATAGCTCGGTGCCCAATATAACTGTGTAGTCGATAAATCAAATGTACATACTTTCAGGTAAACATATGATTGGCCATGACATATGTCAACAAACCGTGGTTATAAGGTCTAACTAGTCACGATGCAATGCAATCATTTTCATAATTATTATGTCAAGATCCTTGAAGGTAGAAGTTTTATTCCAAATTCAAGCTGCTCTGTTTTAAACTGGCTACTGTACTTTCTGTGTTCCAATAATTATGTGTTCTAGTTTTTGTCTGACCTCTGCTTCTGATTCTCTCAGGCGACGTTGGTTCTCATCTAGCTCTCGCTGAAGTCTTCGCTTATGTTCATCATTATCTCGCTCAAGCTTTATCTTCAGCCTAGCTTCTTCTAGCTGTTATATAAAGCCATATAATCACACTATATCACACAGTTCCATTTTACATTTTACATTTTTGATTGTTGTTGTTGCTTTACGATGCAGGAATATTTCACCCATTTGGGACGACCTTTTTGATATATTTTTCTGTAAACTTCAACATTAAACTACTGTATAAGTAACTACGAATTGTATTGTAAATACGAACGAAATAAGTAGTACTTTTATACAATATTTACCACATAAATCTTAAACGCATACAACCACAGATTTATTTGTCGTTTTGGATCGAAGTGGAGTTAAAAATGCAAAATTCATGCACTTAGCATACACGTACTGACTTTTGTACTTCCAAATATCTTTTCATCGCAGTAGGATAGGTAACATTTCCGGTAAAACCAGAATAATGTACTGTAATATCTCAATTTCATATAGTCTAATAGACTAAGGGGGATAACTCTAATCAATGAAGACGGTCAAAATAACCTTTCACGACCACTGGTACCATTATACCTACGTAACATACATTATTATTATTTTTAAATGAAAATATTGAAAACCAGTGGGATATGTGGGAAATGTAGCTGGTTATCCGATATACTTGTGTAGACACATCCAATGTACATACTTGCACGTAGAAATATGTTTGACCATGAAATATGTAAACAAACCCGTGATTGTATGCCTTTAACATAAACAGCAAAAGAAAAGAACATGGGCTGGTCACTATCTCATCATCTGACACACATTGCCATTGTCTACAGAACATTATGGACGTTCCTTCCAGCAAATGTAAATTCCAAGACATGTATATACGAAATTATCAAGATGTACTGAAACTACCTAATACTATAAATTAATAGAAACATGTTAAATGAAAGCATTTATGTTACCTTGAAGTCTAAATCGTCCAGAGGTTTGTCTATTGCAGCTCTGTGTTTAGAGTGAGGCAGCTATATATTGAAACATTGGTTAATGAAAGAAATATGTATTTCTATAATGAAACATTGTCCATTAAGCTAAACAAACAATTAAACTATTTCGAAATGTTACATATCGAAATACTATCTATATACTGTAGGTTATATTACACCTAGCTCCATAATCGATTTTATATGGAAACTAAATTATTATTATTATTATTATTATTATGCTATTCTATTCTTATCTAAAATTAATTTAACAATAGTCCAAGCTATTACTATGACTACAGCTTATTTAAATATCAAAACTATTTAGAGATAAGAAAATAACTACTAGTAATCTAGCTATCTACACAATTAGATTATATTAATCCTTTCGAATTCATTTTCATCAGTTAATTTAGTAGAGTAAGAAATTATATTTACCAGTAGCATCGAATTTTTGGAAGGTATATCTGAAAAGAGATATTTTACATTCGTATTGTTATTATTGCTGGAGGCATCCGAAAATATCCCTAATATGATAATCAATCCATCGAGGGTCCATTCATCCGTACAATTTCATTACAATATCTCATATTGTTCATGAATACAGCCTTGTCGGCAGTCCACATCGTGTACTGCAGTAGACCCAAATGCATGTATACCATTTCTGTTGTTTGTGGGTTATTTATTTCTGGAAAGTTTCAGAATTAGAATATACTAAATTTCACGTAAGGTACCAAGGACAAACCCTAAAATGTGTCAGAATTCCTCCCTGATCATTACGGTCATTACCAATAACCACATCACACCTCAGTGTGCAATAACAGTACAATATGTTCAATTAGTACAGACAATTAATAGAGAAGCCAGACTCACCGACTGTGATAGGGTTAAACTTTGGTCCATGCCTGGAAACAAAATATAGTTGTATATATAGTCGCATTGTAAAACACACCCATGTTGCAGTTAGTCTGAGGGTGCAACTGCATATTCGTATTTTAGAAATTAATGAGTATTTATACAATGATATCTGGCATGCATATAGAGTATAATGGCATGATATATAGAGTTTGGGGCTTACCATTCGTAGCTTGGAGCCGGTTGTTGTATTATGATAGGTCGAGTATCGTGTATTGGTTGTAGTGGTTGTACTAACGGGGCTGCTGGTGCTGAAATTAATATACTAATACTATTAACAACGGGACACATTTATGAAATGATATAAATTATAGTGATAACAGGAAATAATTCAACATTATTCCACTTATTAATCGTGTTCATATATGTTTTCGCAGTGAGAATATTATTACCTACGGGTACGGTGTACGTGCATAAAGCACTAATAATATCACTTGTCAATGGGTGATGGGGGAAATCACAGCACATGACCGACGCTGGCAAGCAATTGCGTGCTTAGGGGCATTTTCTGTATATATGTATACAAGGAAAGCTGGCGTAATGTTCAGCTAATTGCATACATGAGTAGATAGCATTACACGAATCCAAACAATTTCTCCATTATGACCAGTCTACATTTCAGAAGGTGGAAGTTGCAAGGATACCAGAGGGCAACGTAGTGAACTTCAACAAGAGTATATGTATGTATACGGCAGTATAGAATCAGAAGTCTGCACGTTCATTCTCAAGTCCAAGGCTGCGAAACTCTTTTGGGTGCCAATTCATAGTCGACTCAAATGTTGCACTGTGATTTAAATGCAAAACCTGAAATGAACATGGAATCGTACTCAAAACGTTTCGGAGCCTCTTGGCCTGATTAGACATTTGATTGCTCTGTAATCCAATCCCCAAACCGAAGTAAAACTAGTACCAGAAGAACTATATTTTCATTGTTCACTTTATATCTCAAATTTATTAATTGGATGTGATAGGGCAGTGACGTCATGTGCTGCACAGGGATATAGTTACACTTTGCCTTGGAATATTTTCCCGTGTGTTACAGACCATAGAGCAATGGTACTTAGGCATCAAACTACATAATCTTTAGAGTTTGGAACTATAGTCCAGTCCTGTGTCTCAGTGATGCTGCGTATGGGGTAGATATACACAATATACTGGATGACCCATGAGTGCTTCGAACGCCGTTGTCAGAACAGAACAGAACAGAACCTTTATTCACTCAGGCCGAGAACCCCGGCTGAGGTACAATTCATATTACAAAAATTAACATCTAACCGTGACATTCCACAATATGTACACACCTCGTATGTCTCGGTTTATTTTAAACATCCTCGTTAAGTGTCCTGGGGCCCGTTCCACAGAATAATCGTAGCTCTACGAGAGTTGTAACTCATGTACGTTAGCATGGAGTCGCTATGGAGTTACGACTCTTGTAGCGATACGATTGTTCTGTGGAACGGAGGCCTAATAGGACACCTCACCGGACACCTAACGGTTTTTTTGGACAAGTTAATTAATCTTTGTCAGAAATTGCACAATTGCATGTCCCAGATTGTATGAAGTGTCCATGTGCTTTCGTTGTTTTCTTTTTAAATAACAACGTTACATCAGAATATATGTCCACAATTTGGGAGAGATCACCCTGTACATAGTTATCATTCATGCGGTATCAATGCCATTATTGTCGTGTGGGCAGTTCCGTAAACATAGTCGTGGCATACTCGGAACAAAACTGACCCAACTTCCGACGAGGCAGAACAAACGTACTCACCAATGGAAATATCCCTGGCAGCCATAACCTGGTAAGCCTGATCGCACGGTGCTCGATAGCTGTTGATCGGCTGGATAGACTGAGCTCTAAAGTCAGAATCACAATAAGAAAAACAAACTGCGTAACAAGAACTTAATAACGAGGTCAAATGCAATAAGACGGTAATAGCATGTGTTATACATACCCATAGGCATAATCGTTCCACAACCAAGACATAATATTATCAGAAGACGTGTTAATTTCGTTCAATTTCAACACTTCCCTCCCTGTCCATACGTGGAAATTGCACAAAATAGCATGTCTATTTCAACTCGCTTGGTAGTCATGTGTATAAAGTAAATAAATAACACTCTTTTCATGCGAAGCCGACTTAATAAGAAACAGTGCATAACGTGTTTCGTTGTAAGGACCTTGCAATTGATTATTAACTCTCGTTAACCATCGTCATTCAATAGACATTCCTGAATCGCTATGATACCATTCTTATTACTTGACAGTCTATTGAAAGCGCATTAATACCACATTATTGTCAACTTTCAATTATATACAGTGTGTGATGGTCGATAAGTGTAGCACTGCGTTATACGTATCATTTGAAGTATTATATTACCAATACAATCTCTCAAAGTGACGTTCTGGCTTTGGTGTTAGTGTGTATACTTACTTGTGAAGAGTATATCCAGATACAGACGTGTCGTATCATTATATTGTAAATATGCGTAGCAATAAAGCAGCTAAAAGCGTTAGTAATAAGCAATGGCTATACTTATAGTATACATATATAATAGACTCTATGTAAGAATGACGTTAGCATGACGTTAGCAAACGTGCACCAGAACAATGCAATTAACGTACGACATATAATTCAATTTACTTCTACATGAATTAATTTACAGTTTTCTGTATAACAACAATTATACGGAAATGAAGTTCCACATAATAAGTTTCTGAAATTCTTTATTCAATCCATTTACGTTGAATTTCTTTTTAAAGTAACACGTTGGAAAATCAATCTTTATACTTGTAATCCAATCTGTGTTGTGATATATAGAGCATTGTGACCAAACATAGAACATTAGTTCCACAATGGCTATATGGTGCTCGATTATCGCCGCGTTGGGGTATAGACTGCTAGAACAGTTCTAAGTGGCAATATTTTCATTCTTAAGCGTGCACAGATGAAAGACGTCATGCAATCTTAAGCGCGTCAAAAGACATGACGCAGTCTTTGCTGTGACACAATTTCCATTCCCCAACACACTGAGACATTGAAGGTTAGACCTTACTAAAACAAGTTGATTCAATTTAAATATGTATCGGTAACAGCAAAGTTGTGAACCGTCAGCGAGAGAAAAAGAATCCAGTTACAATAAGGGCCTTTCCGTATTGTATCAATACTGTTAAATCCAGGTATTAAGATGGCTGCATAGTTGTTCAATGACTTATCTTCACGCATATTTTCAAACTCAATGTGTATCTGCAAGTTTAACATGGGATTCGATAGGAATTTATTTTAACACTGAATAATAAACGGCTTGGTATCTATAGAATAGTATAATACCTGAATTTAACATATCAATTTTTCATTCGAATTTAACGTGCGTATATAAACAGTAAGCAAGGAATGCCGTCACCTCTGAATATTTTAATATCTTACTTTGGCTCCGTCTTTGGTCGATCTAGATCTTTTCTGGGATAAGGGGAAAAATTAGGATTAGTTGTATTTAGTATTTAGTATATGGAATCCTGCCCTCGAAACTTGTAGACCTATAACTTTTTCAGTAATGAAAAACATGGTTCAGCCCAAGTTTCAAGAATCGGGTTCAAATCATCGTCTGTAACTATGGGATACTGTTCACCTCTGTTATAATAGTACCCTATGTCGTGAAGCACGCAGTCAATCGTGGGACGTTTTCGTAAATGTCTTCTAAAGGGTAGCGCCGCGCAGTGAAACGCACAGTTCTTCCGTCAAGCAACATGACGTTGTCAATCAACGTTGACATACGCTGACACACCTACAACAGTTAAGACTGAGAACTACCCCACGGTAGTGAGTTGTTGGTGTTTAAGGTCATCACAGTGGGAATATTTCACCCATACGCACCACGGGCAGGCCTACTATATATAGCAGAGCGAAATAATATCACGCATGTTACACACGATGGGTCCAAATGTAGTTTAGTAACTATTCGGACGGGCGGTGCACTACAAAAAAAAAAGAATATAGTGTTAAATGCATTGCTCGAAAACTAGTCTGTGTGAGAAGGTGATGAAGAGGCCTTGCAAAGGTTTACAACTCACGGTTGTGTGATGTGAACACCACGAGGTGGGTCAAGTTTACCCAAATCAGCCCTCTCACTTTGCACAAATCTTGGAGAGTGATTAAACGGCACTTCAAAGTTTGGGACCCGAGGGCTATATGAATGAGTACCGTGCCTGTTGAATGGGGTATACATTGTTTTACTAACCATTGAAATAGCTGAAAGGTGTGACTATGATGTATGCTAGTGATCTGGTAATTAGAATTTCCAAACCCATGCCCTACATCTTTTATCCTGAACGTACATCATTTAATTTAAAATATGTATTATATTTTTCATTGTAGTTCAATACTTTAAATTTACATGGGCTAAAACTAACTACAGTCTAGAAGCAATTTATTAAATTTAAATAACGTGAAATGTCCTTTGGTATTTTTGAAATGTCTAAATCATTACATTAATCTGATATCTATCTGTGGATGATATTCCAGAAATAACAGAATGTTGATTCCACGTTATAATGGCTCTTTAGAATGTAAATTTTATTTTAAATTCCAAAATAAAACCAATCCAAATTCATGCACAACGGAAGCATCTATACCATATTAGGAACTACTGTCTGACTACGTTAGGAAGGTCCTACCATCTGACTGTATGCACGGGAGGGGCCACAGTTTGGGGCACCATTTGCACCGGAACTGGCATACTTGGTTGTGGAGAGATTGAGCGGTGAACTATCACCTGTTTTCGCCTTGACAACAGAGCACAGAAAGAACGTGTTCACAGTTGGGAGCGCGTGTTCAAAATTCCAGTATATTGGAAGAGAAAGTATCTTTAAGAAATGCGGAAAGGTTTGGCAGGTCAGGTTCATGACATGATATAATTTGTTGTTATAAAAACTTTGTAGAGCTAAAGAACTAATAGCTTTCTCGTGTTAAAACGGTGTACATTTAAGATACAGTTTGAAAACGAAGGATGCTCAATGGATATGGATTACATGAACATGTTAACGTATGGTCAATAAGAGTACTGTGGTTCTAACATTTGAGAAAGATAATCAATTAAAGTTACATATATTGATTATCGTTATACATCTCAAACCATTATCATTAAGACTATCTAATAATAATTTATTATTCTAAATACGTACCAGTATTTATTAACAATTAAGATACATGTTTCTAAATAAAGGTTGCCACTACACGATCAAAAGATTTGATCGTGCTCAAACACCGAGGTGCAACAACAGACTACTCGAGAAGTGCGCTTCTAGCATGTCAGGTAAAGTCTGGTAAAGTCTGGAAGCCCCAAAATTGCACGCAATGCAATACTTACGGTTGCTGGTCGTATAAAAATAGGGTGTGGTAGGGCTGCACCCTGTTGTGCTCCCGTGTTCGTTGCTGAGTCCAGTCGATCCCTCCGAGGGGTTTAAAACGCTCAGGCCCTTTCTCCGGATCCAGATATCCGGACGCATTCACGCTCATATCCTGGAGTCGTTCTCTGAAATGATCGCCGAAACACAACTTGAGGGAACCGATCGTCCCAATATAACTTGAGAAAGCAGAGATGCATCTGTGCATAGATGTCTATTTAGGTAATGACTGGTGATATGTCAGTGTAATACAATTATTTTGGGACATTGTATGACTAGACCGAGTTATATAGGCGAACGAATGTTGTTTGTTAATGGAACAATTGTCCAAGTACAAGAGGAAACTGTAAGCATACCCTCATCTCTGATTATGCTAGCACTAACCTAACTTCCTAGTGTAATAATACGTATATCTCATTAGGCAATGTGTGTTATAAATTGTACAACACACTGTAGTATGGTAACCAGTTATATTTCAATGATAATGTGAACAATATACCAGCACGTTCATGAAAGCCATCTTAGTGACATTACCTTTGCTTTGCAGCATAATTCTCTTGCATCTGAAGCTGAAGGTCCGCTCGAAGACCTTCCTGTCTCCTACGTTTAGCACTGGCTCGCTCAGCATCAGCTATAACAAAGATAACCAATGTCATTGGCACACCCGGCCAAATAAGAGAAGAATATTATATATAGCTTTCGTTCGCTGATAATGTATTATGAAACCTAGTCTCACAACATACGTCTATCAAATGTTAGACAATTGGCATTATGAAATGGATAATGTAATAATGTGTCTGATAACACACACAACATTTAGTTGACAAGTGGTGTTACATAATTTCGCCAGCATAAATTCGGCCAAATTGTGAAATACAATCAGAAATTATTTCATCCCAAACACAGAGAGAGAGAGAGAGAGACACACACACACACACACACACACACACACACACACACACACACACACACACACACCTTTTACATGTTCCTTTATAGCTATGGATAATACTCGTTCTAACAATGGCAACATATGTATAGTAATATTCTATTTTATTTGTTTTAGCTCCACTACGATAGCGTTATATAGAGGAACTCTGGTAATAAAATAGATTTAAATATCTGTAATGGGTTACCTCCAACGTGCAACGATGTTGAATTGTAGCTCCCTGGCTGATACTGTGTGTACGATGTAGTAGTTGCCATCGTGAAAATCTACCTATGGCGTACTACAGGGTTGTCTGCTTCCTTCTTTATCGTTCTCAGTATCCTCACATTTTGTTGAACTTTATCCGATCATACTGAAAATAAATTACAAACGTTCACATTACTGTCACCACATTCACATTCATGTTATTCTTTTCAATAATCCCGCGTTTAAGTGAAGACTTCATTATTCAATGACGAATATACATGTATAAGCACAGTCCGCCATGATTACGGTATCCACTCGATCAATACCTTGCAGGGATTAATCCATATGGGTTTGATCGCACTATACAATATAACCCCTAATATTGTAGTCCTAGTTGTAACCCTGTAGAACGTGCGATCGCCTTCCTTCCGTCCCTTTCTTCCCTTTTTATTCACCGAGCGGATTCTCAGTTTACGTTCCGTCCTTCCCAATCCAGTCCAACAATAGGTCTACCACAGTACTGCCTTCTAATGAGACTGTTATTGGTGAACACGTGAACAAATCTGATTCTTTATTCAGAGAAAGTGTTTATCTGGATGTAATATACTTTCTTTCTGTATTCGATACCGAGTTAAGTATGGACTGTTGACTTAAGAATTACCATCAATTTCCAGCCAGTACCGTATATTGAAGTAGCTCATGCCGTACCGTCAACAACAATAGCCTAACCATTTAACCCTGGTTACACATTGTGTTTGTTTATTTGTCGAGATCCTACACAGTTCAACGTACGGTCTGAATCTCCTAAAATATCCTGTATGAAACACAGTACCTAGCTTTATATAAATTAGCCTTAAAGTGTTGAAATCCGACCTTATTGTATATAAACACAATTTGTATTTATTACTGTTTTGGTACTATTTATTATTATTATTTTTTAAAACTATTTATTATTATTATATTATTATTATTATTATTATTATTATTATTATTATCTAGAACTCCACCATCAACAATATAAACCATGTGCATAATTATAAGCATAAATAAATATAAAATTTGAAGTTTGACTTGATCAATAAACTTATCAAGGATAGGAATAATTTAGCTATCGCAACGTTCTTGTCTTATCTCTAATATAAAACGCGTGCCACATAAAACACAGGGTTCAATATCATTGTAATAATGAAAATCTCGACCATGTTTGGTTTACCTTGTTATAATCTCTACCATCTTCAGCTGCACGTATTGTGAAGGTTATCTCTGCGTGGGTTATCTCCCCATGTATTCGCCTCTATCTATTTTAAAGGAGTCTTTACAAATCTCCCCATGTCAAAGGTTCTATTTCGACAATACTTTCAATAGGAGGACAAGAAGGTTTGTGTTACTAAGCTCTCCATACAATCTGTCATAGATAAATGACCCGTCATTGTTTGCATTCACATCATAACACTTGTATGTTGGTATATCAAATATTCTTAGCTATAAATAACTCATTATTGTATGCATTACGGTCATACCATTAATAACCATATAGATAGACACAGACAAGTTTAATCTCAAAATTCGCACTAGAGTGACATAGAGAACATACAATAAATACAATATATATTATAATTATAATTATTAGAACGCATTTCAATATATAAGGACTATTGAAACGGTATTAGTCCATATAGGTGCTTTAACGGTATAATTATATAGTGTATAATAAGCCATGTGTCGTTGTATATAACTACTACTACTACTACTAATAATAATAATAATAATAATAATTTAGTAGTAGTAGTAGTAGTAGTAGTAGTAGTAGTAGTAGTAGTAGTAGTAGTAGTAGTAGTAGTAAAACATAAACATAATAATAATAGTAACAACAATAACTACAATACATATAGTAATACATAATTGTGTTTTTGGTTGGTAGACTGTATATCGTATGTACATGTGGGTGACGGGGCAAGTCAGTTTACTTTGTTGTGGAAAACATATAGGCTGCCATGTGGGACATTGAAAACACAGATCCTTCTATATTTTACCCAATATTGTTTGTTTAGAGTCGCTTTCAAGATTCTTTTACTTATATCACGACTTGTCAGTTTAGGACAGGAGGAAACCCGCAACATCTGTAGCACTGAATGTTGTAGTAAACCTGCGAGCACCGACTAGTACTGACAAGACCAAAGATGATAACGGCATTGCCACTCTACAGACAGCGCATCCTATCAATATCGCGCCAGAAAGGTAACTTTCGCGAACATTGATGCCGGACTCCCGGGGCGGGATTTGAACCTGGAACCTTTGGCTCCAAAGTCCAACGTTCTACCCCTGCTCTACCGTTCATCAGAAATATGCATAGACTTATTACATGGTGCCAAAATGACATCCAAACTACTCAGATGGTGTCTGTATTTAATCGAATGATATTCAATCAATAATTATACTTCAACTTCCTCTATTGCTCTAAAGCTGCGTGGACGTAACACTCGAACCAGTTAAATAGTTCTCCATAGAGGTTAGTTATCGATATGAATGATCGGTGTTTTCGTGACTGCGTTCACATAATTATACTATTGAATGTACATTAATGGCTTTCAAGATTCATGCCTACTTGATTTACGATATTTGTGTTTGCTTGATTTTGACTAGACTTGATATAATTGATTTCATCTTGTTCACCCATTTACCCAAAGTGCATTTGTGCAGTTATTCTGGATATTTACGCTATATAAATGTGTATAATAATAATAATAATAATAATAATAATAATAATATATCCACTCTAGGCGTACGTAAGGACTTAGTTTACCTGTCAAAATACTACAGTATCACCATTCCCTCCATGGCAATATCCAAGTAAGCCTACTATCCACCATTGCAAACGTCATAGTAAGCTATTCTTTGCTAATCCTCTCGCTGTTGAAGTCAACCGGAGATGCCATAAACAGCAATGCCTGTGCTTAATCCAACGGAGAGAGTGTTAAACAATAGTTTGCTATCGAAAATGATATCCCCCCCCCCCCCTTCAGGTATCATTACACTTCATTCAGAGACGTACTCTATATGCCTTAATGTTCCTCCATAGCCACACGCTGTACAATGTCAATGGTATCTAAACAGGCTCAGCTAGCTTACGAGCATGAATATGAATGACTATATTTCCCAACCTATTCATTTGGAAACATGTCGCTATTAGTTGTTTTAGTATTTTATATAATCCTATATGGCTTTGCTATTGGATGTCGAAACATGTATTGACCGAATTGTACCATATACGACTACTACTATAAATGGCACGTCTATTGATAAAGGGTATAACTGGTTAAGAATATACGCTGAACATTTTACATATAGATAATTTTAAATGGGTAATATCCCTTAACCCTTATCCCGCTGAAGGAAACAGTATACAGGAAGTATATACAATGAGATTCATGGTACATTCGATGCATAATCTGTTTTCTCCTAAATTCTACCGATAACTTTGATTTACAGGTTTAGCCTGCACGTAAGTTTCTTAAAAAAATATTCTCAGTGTGATTCTGCTAGGAAAATACAGGCAATTACGGATTATACTTATAACCAGAATACTATTATAGTCATTTTTGGAATGCGAGTGGCAATATTGACGGAGTAACCATATGAATGACTGTTATCCGGCAATTGTATACTGCCTTTCTCTATCCACACTATCAATACTTCTGTACATGTGTATTTATAATTAAATTGGCAGGGATAGATATCAGTTGGATTGAATTTCCAAATTGCCAAGTCAATATTTATCGACCAACGCCAACTCTTGGTACAAGCCTATATCCAGTGCCAGATGGACTGTCGCCATCGACCATCCTTCTATCCTATCCTGTCCGCGTCCTACCTCGTATATATTACCATTTACACCAACACCAATGGATCCATGTTTGTCCATATACTGTAAATCAGGAAATTAATGCGAGCAGGATATTAATGCGAAAAATGCTATTGGCGTATGGCCGCATTTAATTCCTACGCATTATGTAAAATAATGAAAGGTAGGTCCGGGGAAAAACATGGTCGA
>JAUTBT010000596.1:0-11155 GCA_032361225.1 Lepetodrilus schrolli | reverse complement strand
ATTCGTTTGTAACTGACAATAACATTATCACGTAAGTGTTGTAATACAGCATATATTATATATTGTATAATATTTATTATATATTATTATATTATATATTTTGGAAAGAGAACTTGTGAACACATTCCAGTGAATAATGGGACTTGTCAAAGACGTTTCGTGCAGATATATTCGATTTGTAATGAAATTTTACATTTAAAAACTAAATTAACCATCAAGTTGAAGTATCAATTTTTCTCTCAAAAAACTGTAAAAAATGTTTTTTCATAAATCGACAATATTATCGCGAGAGCACGTTGACCTCTGTTCAAGAACATAGCACTAATGCAACGAAAAATGTAACAAACTCTTTTTGTTAAATTTGTCGTGCATTACGTAGGAAAAATGTAACAATATGTTGTTGTTTTTTACCACGGTCTTGTGATGCAAGCAGGATCACTTATAAGCAAACTGTTATGTGAAAAAGTTCATGATGATACTTGGTTGACCACGCTAAACAAATAACAAAACTCAATACCACAATTGTGACATTTAATTTAATGGGCCCATTTAACAAACAACTTATATTATGTACTTCAGTCAAAAGTACGACTTGACATTTATTTGTCACGCGTCAACAGTAAAGTATGTGAAATATATATTTACATTCAGAGTAGGGTTTACTAAATAAAAACACCAATGTTTGGTAAAAAGTGATAAACAATTCATTTGAATCTATCTTTTATATCACCACCATCACCGGTATACGAGATGCATAAGGAAAGGACTAAGTGTTTCACCTTTGTCTAATCCTGTGGAATTTGAATCAATAAAATATGTTGAAATCAGTGCATGTATGTACATCCAAGCAAGTCATGTATACAGATATACAGAGATATACACAATGGGTGTACTTTGATGGGTAGGTAGAATTCCCTAAATATAAACTGCATTTCATTTCCATATCATATACAATAAAAACACATAATTATCACATATAGTAATATATCGATAACATTTGAACATGTATTAGTCCGGAAAACGTGATTGCTGGTGTAAATAAAATAACTACATCTGCATACTTCAACGTTTGAAATAATACTATGAATGTGCTCAAATTGATATAACGACAGAAATTGAGTTTATCACATAACATAGGAGTTTGGGAGTGCAATAAACACATGCTATCAATATAAATATTTTCATTAGTGCAATAACACAATGGACTTTTATAATTGTATTCATACGCGATATCAAAGTCTTTTTGGACTTCTTTTGACCTACTTCTTGTGACCTAATTTGTTGAATATGATATGGCATTATCGTCAATACAATATGGCAATACAGTTTCTAATGTCATATATTATTTAATCAGTCTTATCTCATTAATGAAAATTAGTAGATATTATTATAAAAATGACGAAATTGCCAAAATGGTTCTCACCATTACAATTAATACAATTCATTAGGGGAGGGGTGGGGATCATATTAAATCTAGAAGGAAAAAAATATGGAAAATAAATATGAAAATATGAAAACCTACGGCATATTCTGAAACACAAGATCCTCTTCACGTCGTTTCACGGATGTTATGAATCACATGGTCACGTGTTTCAGAAGATGTTATTAGAACATAAAGACCATCTGAGCTCAAACTTTTCATGTTCCTGTTTCCGGACGAAACCTGTAGCCAGTGGCGGAGCCTCGACTTCAACTCGCAGAAATCGTGTCTGCCTGTGTTCCAGAAGGTATCTGTGAGCGTATTCTGCATTGGCGGTACTGCGTCCGTCATTAAAAGGGAGATAATTACCATACAGACCAAATGTGGCTGCAAGAAAGTCCTTTGTTCCGGTGGTTATAAGAAATAGGCTAGATCGTTTCATTTTCTATTTTCTTTTGGGAATACTAATATTTCAAACTATTACTCCTGATATGCTACGTAACACGATAGACTAGTATATGGTTGGGGATATACTGTATGTATAACAGCAACTATGAATTGTATCGTAGTGCATTATTAACACTGGAACGACCGTTTAGTGCGTCATTAATTTCCTTCTATTCTAAGCACTAATATGAAGGCATGCCAGCTAAAAGATACATAATACCATGCAAAAATATCTAGTCCATATCAACATTACTGCATGTCATTGTGATGTCATCCTCTAAAACAATTGGCCATTGCCCCTCTTACATCCCTAAATATAGAGATGCCGCAAACGTTACCTAGTGGTAGTCTCTAGGTTGTGAGAATGTTAAAGGCATACAATCAAGGGTTTGTTTACATATTTCATGGTCAAACGTATTTTTACATGCAAGTATGTATATTTCATGTGTCCACACACGTATATTGGGTAATCAAATACATTTCCCGCATATCCCACAGGTCTTCAATATGTTCATATTATATTATTTTTTATTATTTATAGCTACGTAGCGTTATTGGTACCAGTAGTCGTGAATGGTTATTTTGACCGTGTTCAATGATTAGAATTATCCCCCTTAGTCTATTATACTATAGACAATTGAGATATTACAGTACATTACCAACTGATTATTCGGGTCTTCTGTGATATTTAAACTGCAATGGAATTTTACCTATCCTACAGCGGTGAATAGATATTAGGAGGTACAAAAACGATTATATGTATGCTGTGCATGTACTTTGCATTTTAACTCCAATTCGGTCCAAAACGACAACTAAATCTGTGATTGTATGCCTTTAAATAGTCTAAAAGTCTGGTACTGTAGTCCAGGGCCCGTATTCACGAAGCATCTTAGATTTTTCTAAGAATTTGTTTTTAGAATTTTGTAAGACTGCTATCGAGCTTTCTTAAAGTTGCGACGCAAGTTAAGAATTCCTAAGGGTTTCTACGAATTTTCTTAAAAGTTAAGAATGTTGCCATGGATATTAAAAAATCTTAGTGAGTTAAGAATTCTTAAGGCTTAAGAAAAATTTAAGATGCTTCGTGAATACCGTCCCTGGCAGGCCTAAATCTGTCCGTGCGCCATGATTTTTATTATAGCTGGCAGGCCTAAATCTGTCCGTGCGCCATGATTTTTATTATAGCAGGAAATGACGCAAACTTAAATTTACGACCGGACTAAAGATACGACCCTTTCAGGAAACGCAGACCCGTATTCCTTACCCACTTGATATATCATTGATACAGTAATCATGTCTAATCACTATTATCCAACACCCCGTTCGTTTTCTCAATCCAGCAACACGTTGTTCCGGAAACGAACAAAGATTTGAACTTAGTTCCATTGCACCTAATACACTATCGACTGATAATGGTACGTATTTCAAACGATCTTCACAGCTACTCCTTGTATATTCTGTGTTGTTGTCATGCAATGGTGTTTTTAAATACGGTACCCAATAAATAGAATCGACACTATTACATTACAGTGTTATCAGTGTTGTTAGTTCTAATTTTTAATAAAATACATGTGTGTATTATATATGATACATAATCCGTATTGCACGATCATGACAATTGCACGATCATGACAGTATGAACTTATATCTATAATTGTGCCCTACCTTTGTCATATGTGTTAGCATACGAACGTAATGTATAGCAACAATAATAATACTACTACTACTAATAATAATGCCCATCTTTTTTTCATATATGTTAGCATACGATCATAAATTACAATAGTAATAATAATAATAATAATAATAATAATATATTAATAACATGAACATTTGTATCGTGCCAAATCTATACGCTAAGCATAAGTTACATGAACATATTATCGTAACGTATAAGCATGACACTACACAATATTGGATTGCTAATTGTTACATTGAGTTGTACGTAGATATATATGTCAATTACCTTTGTTCTGAATGTATCTTTTGATGTAAAGTTCCAAGGTGTCTTCAAACGTGCATGTTAGCTTATTAATAATAAAGCAGTTAATGAAGTAATCAACGATAGCATTAAACTCCATGGATCTAAGATATTGGAACAATTCGTTGTGATCACAGCTATGTCTTCTGAATGAGTTCACTAATCTGTCTGTAGGTGATAACTGTTGCCCCGTCTGATTAGCAATGACAGTAGATCAGACATGACAAACAGCACAATTGGTATAGCAAGCATCACTATCCCCAATCCTCCAATACTTACAGCTGACTGTCTGTTGTCTTCAATACATATATACTTGTTGATATAGCTCGTCAAGTTCCGTGTATTCAGCAGCAGCTCACTGCGTATCTGATCTTTCTTCCGCTGGACGGCATCGGACTGAAGGTCGTCAAGCCGATCCTTGGCGACACAGTGACAGTGGCATGCCTCGTGAATAGTCCTACTGGAATCCAGATTTACTTCTGGTTTAAACGTGCTGCTGACGGCTATTGTCGCGACGGACGATGTGGTACTCATATTGTAGACCTCGGATGTGTCCGTTGACGTGCCGAAGGGTTGGAGAGGGTCGCTTGAAGTGTGTCCCACGGTTCCAGTTATGGCAACGGTCATTGATGTATGTATGGTCTCGGTTGTGGCTTGGAAAGAATAGGAGGAAGTGTCCACTGTCTGATCAGGACTTGACATCAGTGCAGATGAAAACTCAACAGAAACTGTAGACGTAGTTGCAATCCATGTAGTAGTAGTATCGGATATGCTCAAGGTATATTGCGAAGCACTCTTAGTTGAGGACTGCTGAATATTGCCGGCCGCCGTGGTATAGGGTCCATTTGTTGACGTTGCGTCAATAGCGGAAGGACCACTGAAGGACAATGTTAATGAAATTACGGGAGTCGGCGAAGCATCCACAAACGATGATGCAGGGGAGTCTGGCATTGTTGAAGTAGAAACATCTGAAAGGTAATACCAGATTAATGTATGAAAATAATTAATGATGTGTAGTGAGTGGAACTAACTATTGATACGGTCCCACATCTACACAGTAGGATGTTGTGTTAATGTTAAACAATGGGATGGCGATGAGATATATATTAAATAGTTGTGTTATAGAAGAGATTAGTTTTATGTTTTTATATCTTGCGTTAATGATATTAATATAGAACAAAAAGTAGTATGTGTGAATGCAATAGAATTAAGTATCCAGAAGTGAAAGATTAAAACTTATGATATAGACCAATTTCGTTTTTAAACGATACGATGAAATGGATGAATACATGTTTAAGGTTGGGCGAAGAGTGAAAACCGGCACGCTAAGTTGCAAATGTCCTCGTATCAACCCAACGCAGCGAAGTTTATCCTCGCCCTTTAAAAAAGGACAGTGGGTGTTATATTTTAAAGGGAGAGAATAAACCTCGGTGTGTTCGGTGTGACGAGTAGTAGTAATAGGATTTTTGAGCAAAACTAAGTTGAGCATGAAATCGTATTAAAAAACGATTCGTAATCTCGGGGCAGGGTAACATGGACGAATACATTCATGAGTCGTTCTGGGTCCCATACTTACAAGATGCACATCTTCCGTCGTCTGCTCCTGTGACTGTATTCAGAGTGTCGTTCGACTTGATCTCACATACAAATATCTTCGGAATGGAGCAGTCTACATTCTGCCATGCATTGTTCTTCGACATGGCCACGCAGTGTCTGGTATACGTTACCGGTTGGCCCACATCCCAGTTGGAATAGGTCAATGGCGAGCAGTCCGTCCATACCCATTTTTCATTGGTCAGATCGTGCCAAGAACCGCCTATGTAGAAATCTTCCCCTGCGAATGTGGAATTAAATAGTACAGGGCCCAGTAGCTCAATTGGCCAGTTTTTCACGCAATGGTCGTACAGTGTTCCTAGCGTAAAATCAGGGTGCACTCCATGGTTTTACTAGATAGCAGGAAATGACGCAAATCCCGATTTACGTTAAGAATACCAATATGACCATTTCGTGACAGGCAGGCGTGACCCCGAGATTCTGAAGCTTCCTTGACTACGATTTCATGCTCACATTTTCACAAATCCCCATGGAAATGTTTGCCTTGAGCGTGAAATCGTACTCAAGACCTTTCGTAATCTCGGGGCCTGGTGATTAATCTAGTGTGTATAGAATGCCATGGTCCTGGTCGAAATTATATGTGGAGAATTATTGCTGTTGATTGAAAAGTACGAAGCACAGCCATTAACAGTGAATTGAGACTTTCAGAAAATAGCTTCTATATGCTAGGTACGATAACCACCTTTGGCCTATAGATAACAAATGACAAAGATGTTGATACCAATGCCACAAAGTTAAGTGGGATTATGTTGCAACGAGAGTAGTGAACTCGTTACGTTACGACTCTCGTAGCGCTACGATTGTTCCGTGGAAAGGCGGCAAGGAGTGCATCTACTCACATATATATTGGAGCAAGTCATGCAAAAGGTTCAGTTTGTCATCAGAGTCAACTGTCACAAGACGTCCACCGTCACTCTTGCACTCAGAGTTGGCCGAGCTCCACGTCATGGTTCTGAAGTCTGGCCTGATGCAAAAGTCGATGTTACCGAAGTAGAAGTATCCACTGGCTACGGGACAATATGGTGGTACTTCTGTAACATAAAGGCTGTATTCTATTCACGACACTACGGGTGCGAGTGTTAGGCCATGGAGCATGCGCAGCGAGTACTAGAATCGAAAGATATGAGTAAACACCGAGTGAGGAGATATGTGAAAAAACTAAGATTAATAATTAAATTGAACCACTTCTACTGAACTGCTTTCCCACCGATGAGATATTGTCAACGTTCAAAAAATATAAAAGTTGTTTAATGCATCCGTGCTTTAGGTCGCCAGCTTAAGCTCTTACTCGGGAGTCTTACTCCTGTTGAAGTGGGGAGTATACTCCCGACCATTCATGATCTCTCTCGGGTGAAACACGACGTGTTCTATTGGGAATCTCATCACTCGAGTGTCGCACTAGGGTCCATCGAGTGATTAATCGAATACAGCCAAAGAGACGTCGTAACAAATAGTAGGTGAGTAAGTGGGGGTAAGTAGCGGTGTGTTTGCACAAGGACAATGTATCTCATGAGAAAAAAAAATCAATTATCAATTTAGTTTTAAACTGAGCTGAGAAATCTAATTAAAATCAGATACCAAACTGACGCTCAGTTTTGCCAAATAATGTCCAAATGTTTAGATTGAGAATTTCTAAGTATTTTTCATTTTTTTCGAGAACTCCAGCATAATGGCAGAATGGTACATACTAGTACAGCTCGCATCGAATACGGCGATGTCTTCAGTCTCTGCTAGTACCCTCTCGCAGACATGTCCGACCATGGTAGAGCATGCGGCATCCTCCCAGCCCGGGTGGCCACTGACCGACCGGAGCCGGACACACTCACCGGAACCGTCTGGTTCTGACACCCTCCAGTCTTCCAAGCCGAGCGTCTCACCATCAGTCCACTGATAGCCGTCCACTGTTTGTTGTAGTCCTATCCAGAACATTTGGCCTTAGAAGAAAGGAATTAAGTAGAGAGCATTCAGTACCGTATAAGCCAGATTCCTCAATATGTGTTGTACTCTTCAGGGAATTTCGAGAAACCCATGCCTGACATGTAATGACAGAGCCTTAGAAGAAAGGAAGCAAAGTACCGTTAAGCCATTGGATTCCTTAATATGTGTACTCCCCAGTGAGTTGATAATGTTATAGTGAGTACACATTGATCCATTGACTGACGTAATAACGTGGCATCTGAGCATGTTAAAGGTTGAACTGACGCATGATGAATAGCAATTATTATGTTAAATATACGCCATTATCATCATTATCTTTTAATTACACATGTTTTGGTCGTCTGATGTGGAAATTCCGGTGTAATATGAATTTAAGCATCATAATAGAACAGTGGACACGTACTATCCAACAAAAGGCCGACATGTTTCTTTATAGAGTCCATTTTGTCCAACGTGTCCAGTTTGACCAGACGTGACCGTCCATCCTTGCACTTGGCCTTAGAGTCGTTCCACGTCATCGAATGTGTAGATACATTTAAACAGACGGTGTCATTGATGGTCTCATACCCTGTCTGTGTTGGACAGTAAGGGTCATCTGTGAAAGAAATTGGTCAATAGATATGATTGAATGTTATTCTAAAATCTATCAATGCATGTCGAGAGGTTTCTGCTGAATGCTGAAGACGTCTGAGAAAAATGAGTTAGGACCAAGGTACTGAGAACAGTTTGATTGCCGTTTCTGTCGGGGCAAAGACTATTGGTGAAATTGCCAATCTTTACATTAGTATTAATTAATTTCTGTTTAAATACCCATGTAAATTGTAGCAGATTCAAAACAAATGAATATGTAAAACTAGGTCGAATATATACCGTATCAAGAATGGCTGCATCGAATACTTAACACGACTCACCAAATGACATTCCTGATAATATCCCGAATCCACGTTGCTTGTCATGATCTATCCCCAACTGAATGACTCCAAATGAGTAGTTACGTGTCACAGTAAACGTCTTGTCTACACCGTTTGTTAAATGAAACACTTTATATCTACAACAATCGTTCCATTCAGTATTAGAGTCATCTACCCAATCCAGACCATCATACATCGCCGTATCGTACTGAGCTTCAAATATAAACACCACGTAACTCGTTAATGAGAGCGTATTATTAGGATTGAATATTTCTATGTCGTAGGAGTTTTTGAAGCGTTCAATCGATGGGACCGTGGTCATAACGGGCTGTCCTAAATAGCCATCAGCGCTGTGTATGCTTGCATTTGAGGATTTACCCAACAGCATCACCTGAACTGGCCGTGTGCATCTAATGCACTCCACGCTTGATTCATCGGAATTAAATTCTAAATAGTCGCCCATGTCCAGATACGATTGGGCTTCACCGATTCCATACACTAATGTCTTGTCTTCGGATGCTACAACTCGCCAAACACTCCCGACGGCATCCACCGACGGAAATATGAACTTCTTTCCATGTAAAGCCTTTGGAATGAGCATTTCCTCCATGAACTCATCCATGGAAATTCCATCCATGGTAGCTCCCGAGATCACGTTAACCGGACGAGAACTCCGGACAGAGCTTCCGGTTAGGTCGTCCCCGCCGTCGCAGTAAACGCCCCATACCTGTTGCTTCTGCAGAACTATCTTAGTGGACATCGTACTGCCGAACAGAGACAGGCAGTTTCCGGTGAAAGGTCTTTTGAAGGTAACGTTCACTTCTGTATTGTCTTCGAAAGCTGCGATGGTGAAATACGAGTATCCACCTTCCGGGTTGTAGGATACAATGACGTATTCCGTGGACCAGATAGTCTTCGGGATGGCCATGTATCCCTCCAATTTCCCTCTGATGACGTTAACGTTGGCGTCTGCTTCTGTCTGTATCAAGATACCCTTGAATCTGACCTCGGCCAGCTCGGTGTATTCCACCGACATAACTATTTCTGTAGAATATGTACCAACGGCAGTATAGGTTCGAACCGTCTTGCCTGGTTCAAATACTTTAATCAGAGTATTCGAAGGTGCATTGACGTACGCGATTGAATCCACCTGTTGCAGAGACTGTGGAACCACCGGTAGCACCACCACGAATTCTCTGCCACTTTGGTCAACGTGTTCTGAAAATAGTAATACAATCATGATATAATCATCCAACGTGCTTTTTATAGCACTGGGCAGAAACTAATGAAAAGCAGTATGTGTGGTATGTTTTAATTAACCTCAATCAGTCAAATGAAGCCATACGGAAGAGTTAATGACTGTGGTAAGGTCTATTCACAGGACCCGGATTTGTGGTCTATTCCCCGGACGAGGACCCAATTCCAGGCAATCTGATTGCCTCACGTGGTTAGGGTTAGGGTTAGAAAGATGTTTTATTTATAATTTGAGTCACGTCAGCCAATCAGATTGTCGGGATGGTCCGGGTCCGGTGAATAGACCGCAAGTCTGGGGAATAGATCTCACTAATGACTTACTTAATCAGTTATCTAGCGTGTTTAGCATTGGGCAAAAACTGCTAAAGAGTAGTATGTATGATATCGTATTTTAATTAACAATCTATTCAGCCATGTGAACCCACACGGTTACCCACAACTAGTATTCTAAGCACTGTTTAATTAATAGACGAATGGGGCATTTCTTTTTCACCGGTATGCCTTTTAACGGATTTCATTCAGAGTGTTGCTTTTCTCGCAAGTCAAAATGTACCCATGATATGTATTACAGTAACAAGAACTTCAAATAGAAACAGGGTCGTAGCTAATTTAGTTTCTCGAGAGGGGGAAAGGTGGGTCATCGAGTGAGGGTCGCAGATTTACGCCGGTACGACACTTTCATGCAACGCGGACTTGAAGGTCTATAGACCAGATGGCAGCATTCATGGCCAGCCAGCGATTTTGCCAAGGATGTGATGAGTGGTTATTCATTGATCGTACTATTCTCTTGCTTCCCAATAGATAACGATAGTCGATCACTGTATGCATTATTAATGTTATTTATATGTGTAGTCACTTTAAAAACTCATTTGAGTACTAGCGTACGTACAAGAGCTTCAGCTTGCATGTACAGGAAAAGATGCAGACGTTACGTTATCGAAAGTTCTGAGCCATTGATACAGATGTTGGAATTATTTATTTTCCCACATTTAATAGTCTAATAATTATTTTTACATTTATTCAAAATACGATCGTTTTAAAAAGAAAAATGAAAAATTGGCACACTAGATGTTAGTATTTTTGTCCACATTTATTAATCATTATTATTGCATTTGTCAACAAAAATTAAATGGAAAAGAAAAATATCTCTCTTTCAAGTATCTTCACAAATAGTATCAGGCGCGGCGGTGATGGTTGTTAGTGGCCTGCGTGTCGCGTGTGTCGCGTGTGTATGTACATGTGTCGTTGTACGACGAGTCTGGTTCGATTGGTCGTACGAGTAGAACTTGTTCTAGTCATGCGATCTCGGTCGTTGCGAATCGCATCGCATGTACGTTTACACGGTGCGATTCGACGCATCGTTACAACCGATCGACCCGTGTGTGTCCACCTTAAATGTCGTGTGTCTGTGTGTGTGTGTGTGTGTGTGTGTGTGTGTGTGTGTGTGTGTGTGTGTGTGGTAGGATGTGTAAGTATGGTGGGGTGTATGTGTGTGTGTGTTTGTGTGTGTGTTAATTTGTGTGTGTATTATTTTGTGTGTGTGTGTTTGTTTGTGTGTGCATGTGCGCGCGCGCGCGCGTGTGTGTTTGTGTG
>JAUTBT010000595.1:0-11156 GCA_032361225.1 Lepetodrilus schrolli | reverse complement strand
TAAATCACTTTCTTCAGTGCAGGAACCTCTTGGTTGGCATTCCAGAATCACCAATCACACACACACACACACACACATACACACATACACACACACAAACACACGCATACACACACACACATACACACGCACACACAAACACACACACACCACACACACACACACACACCAACCACACACCACACACAAACACACACACACACATATACACCACACACACACACACACACACACACACACATATACACCACACACACATCGTGACTAGTTAGTAGGCCTAAAATGCACCATATTACACAATTCCTTTTACCTATGCACGGGTCTTTGAACTTACACTATTTTCCAAAGTTGATTACATAATCTTAATGAATGGCAAAAATTTGATTAAAATCAATGGTAATGCCAAGTTAGTGTACTGCTTAATATTATACTATGTAAATTAGGATAGTTTAAGTTACAGTAGAACACAACACCTTTGGAAACAAATAATTTGAAATACCGTATTAATAGTATAATGTGTATGATATTTCGTGAAGTTGTGCAGTGTGAATCTGACAAGGTACAGTTTTATTGTATTTGACAGTAGGCTACTATCAGTCACAACGCTAGGTTTAGCCTACCTATATCTGTATTAAATTGTTGAATTATTTACTATTTTAGATGAACTTTTGTTCGACTTAAGGTAATTCTGGCATGCATTTTTCCCGAAGAAATGATATCGCTGCAACTATTTAGCGATGTCATGAAAGCGAACAACTTCTTCAGTATGAAGCATTCTGATGATTCGTTAATCGTAAGAGTTGCTTCCCTTAGACTGAAATTCATATCTGTGCATCTGATTTACGCGTAACAGTACAAAATACAGCGAGAGATCAATATGTACATTGAGAATCAGGGTGAAATATTGCGTAAGTTCCTGCATGGAAATCATGGTTATGTCTTGTACCAGTCCTAGATTGGGAAGGGAAGCAAGGCTTATAGGCCTACATGTCTTATCCTGTGTATCAATCATAGATTGGTCTTGCACCAGTTGAAGACATGGAAGCCAGGCTTATGACTTGTACCTGTCCTAGATTGGAAAGGGAAGCCATAGCCTACCAGAAATATTGTACCAATCCCAGTTTGGGGAAGAATATACGCTATTAGAATTGCTGTAACTGCTAAATGCACAAACAGCGCACATTTAAACTAAGATTAGTGATGCGAAAATATCCACTCCCAAGAAGCAGAAACTCGTATTAAAGTGAAATTATTGAATGCATGGCTGTCTCTACCCTGTCCACCTCAAATGTAGTATTGGGCACCAAGGTAGTGATTTGAAGCGATTAATTGAAATGACACTCCATTGATAACCATGCGACGCAAAGCAAATATTTAAATTCACCCGTCTATTTTGCGCAAAGTTTCCCCTGCGGCAACTACATGATGCGAAAAATGACGAGTACAATATCGCTAACGTATCGGGGCAATATCAACTACACCCAACAATCTTCTCCAGAAATAAACACTGTAGTATTGTGAATGCAAATCTACGAAAGAAATATCTTTACAGGTTTGTTTATCTAGAATATTCAAAGCCAAACACACCTGCGAAAGTTTAGGCTCGATTTAAAAAGAAATCGGTCTATAAATGCTCCAATTACTTGTTTCAAACACGTGTGTATTGGTTGGATGGATGCACGCTCGCAAGTAGTAATGCTGTGCTGTACCTCAGTATGAAAAGATACATATATTTCTCAGAAGTAATTCCAACACTAACAAAGCTGTGATTGCCGTTGGCTATCATCGTATTGAAGCCGGTAGCTTGTTTAATGAAATTTGGGTGTCAAATTGTGCCAAATTATCTCGCCTCGTTTGCCAGTCATAACCAGACCCCGAGTGAGAATCACAATACGAGCAATGTAATTCACGGCCGATTTATGAAACATATTAGATTTCTTTCAAACGGCCAATAGTCGCTTTCAAAAGGCAAGAAAAGATTATATCCATATAGATGATTACAATGAAGAACGGGGAGCAGCGTTCTTTTAAGAAATAAAAAGGGGGATGCTATTTTCTTCCACTGGACCGAAACACAGGGGGCTTTTACTCGGCAAATTGAGATTTAATGGGGTCGTATTATGGCATGGCCAAAATCAAACATTTTTCAGACGGGGGAAGAACGGGAGTAATTTGACGTATAAACAGTCGACCGGTGTCCCTAAAACTGTCGAAGCGAGGTTGCCCCCAAGATATCATCCGCTGAGAATGGGGGGTAAAGAAATGGCTCGACAATACGCCAGTGAGAATTGATGAAGAGGGAGGAGGAAGCTCTACCCTCGGGCGACGCGAAATAAGATTAACGCCGGGATGTACACAGTGTTCGCGCACCACCGCTTGTAGGGACATGCGCGGGGCTCCCCGGATCCCGTGAATCAGTTTTCGTTATATTTGTAACACCCCCTTATCTGAGGTAATTCAATGTACGTGTGATCCATTGAATTAGTCTTCTGACCGTGTAACGTGGAATCCTCTCTGCTGAAAGTACGGCGGGTTTTCTTTCCTTGAAATCTGATTGGAATTAAACTCACGATGCAATCTGGACTCGCGGAGTAAAAAAGTAAAAGGGCATCGTAGTATTCTCGTTGAAAATGTGTGTTCCTAGATTAAAATGGGAGGTGAGTTTCAGGAAAAGGTCGCACCGGTAGGCAGTAAATCGAGATTTGCGTCATTTCCTGTTATAATAAAAGCATGACGTTCGCCCTAATTTACGCCCGGACTACAGTATACCGATTCGTGAAACGCAGACCTGGCCCCGAGATTCCGAAACCTTTCTAAGACAGATTTTATGCTCAACTCAAAGTTTTGTTCACAAATCCCCATTAAAAATTTGAACCTGAGCATGAAATCGTAGGTACCTTCGTAATTTCGGGGCAGGTCATGTTGGTTCATGTATTCAAACATCAATAGTTAAATTTAATATAACGTATACATACACTATCCTTGCTATACACCATGAAGTCCTTGAAGAACCACAAAACAAACTAAATTTACTCAAATGCTACATATAAATAAATAGTAGAACATCAATGTAAGCATTTATCTAATTTATCCACGCTGGAAAAATTGCTCAAAACGCTACATTATGTTTCATGTCAATGGATCAGTGTGCCCTCATTTTCCTTCCCAACTCTATGGAGAGTATACAACCCAAGCTGTCGTTTCAGGCACAAGAAGGTACGCGCATTCTACTAGGTAATTCCCTGCTGGATGAAGTAACAATTCCGTCTAGATCTATATCCCTGTTAGTTATACCGGGGTAATGAAGTAGCTCTTTACGCATGCGTGGTCTTCGTGGAACTAGTACATGCTACATATACACATTATTATTATTATTATTATTATTATTATTATTTATACCACCAGTATTATTATTCTATATTCTGAGACACTTACTAAATTATACCAAATACTTGAAAGCTGCCATTCTGTAGAAATCCCAATTATATAAGACACATGATAATTGCTCCAATGTTCTTGAGTAAATCACCAAAATATTACGAATAGACCTTGCATAACCCAATAAAGACACTATTTTACCAAAACGCAAAACATATCGCATATAATCCGTAAATCCGAGAAATGGCGTAATGTCTTCCGTGTGAGACGGCGCACCTGGAACATATTCCTCCGCGGAGTATATTTATTTCCGCTATGCGTGTGTTGCTTTCAAAATAGCGACATATTCCTCTAATTTGCCACTTTGACTTATATCCTGTCTGACACAAGATCAAGTGTTCTTATAACTGTCAAGTAGGCTGCTAATGGGTCTTGCTGTGTGGTAGTTTTAGGCAAAGTGAAGAAATAATTTGTTTCTGATCCAGTTATGGTTTTGCATATATAGTCTAAATAGAACGGAAGGCGCATTACCTATATAACGCCTAAGATGTTTTCGTTCTGCTAGTACTGCAGTAGTCTTTAAGAAATATGAAGTCTAGTTAGTCAATATGTTTAACTACATTTTGAATATGATCATATATTACAATGCAATTTGTTCTTGATTGATTTTGATTTCAACATAGGCCTATTGTATTGGCATAAAAGAAATGGGATGAGACAAAAGTGAGAGAGAAAACACGTACAGCTGTGTTCTCCTTATTTACAATATTACACAACAGTTGACTGTATGCAAATCGATAAAATATTAGTAGAACAAATGAGTAGAACAATAGCATGAATAGCACGAATCAAACTATCAGCAATGTAATCCGTTCTTTCTTTTTCATTAATAATAATTACTATAATAAGTAAAACGTTCAAATTATTTCATTGATTTTATATAGAAACAACCCAAGAACATAACCATTATGTCAATAAGGATAATGTCGCTCGCATCCTCTGTGAATGAAGCAGCGGGGTTTCTAGCTTCCAAATCGTATACTAGTAGGATAAATTAATTTACCTACCATTTATCTGTTTTTGTATATTATGTAAACGTTATTCAAGAATAAATATCGACTCTACCACTTCACTCGATGAGATAAACATGGTATTTGAGAGAAAATGTTTTTGAATATCCTCTATGTTTTCATATACACTCCACCGCCGATGTAGTATATATACATTCTATTAAGTTTGTACCTCACATACTGTAGTTAACAGCCTGCGTGGAATAAAGTGCTGTTCTGTTCTGTTCTGTCTGTGGCAAAGAGGTGGTTTTGCGTATATATATTCCAAGTTCGCCTATTCTATCAGGAATCATTGACAGCAGAAGCTGAGGTGGCATCTTGGAAAGGAATGGCTTTGTAAACAGACATTGACGTGACTATTTAGAACCCACGACCCCGTTTCGGCTTCAATGTTTCCGATTCACTTGTGTTCATTTTTCGTCATGCGCACACACATCTTCTTCGACATAAACAAACAAACAGAAGGCATCCGAGACGAGGTTCACTACAGTCGCTCATACCACTGTCACTGACAGGTTCTTTTTTTACCCACAACTTGATATTGACATGTTTGAACGGCTGTTGATTTCGCTTCAAATCCCATTCCGTCTAATTGCAAGGTTGATATATTTGTATTACCCGGCTCAGTTTTGTAAGTACCAGTTTCCATTCTACATATGGCATCAGTGTCAACTAGTCAGAACGGAAATGAGGTAGATATTCGAGAAAGGTAAATAAATGCTAAATTATCTGAGTAAATACGGCTCCTGAAATACAACCATAATATTGAAATGCAAGCTAGCCAACCATAAGCATTCTGAAGTTACAACTGGGGAAGGTCGCGCAGTGTCAAGAACAACTCACGAAAGACTCAATCAAGGTTTAATGGGGGGTTAGCTTCGCGTACGCTCCAAAGTGAACAAAAATAAGATTAAATATTGTTTTGAATTTATATATAAATCTGTTCCTTTAACTTTAAATTTAGATAGATGGAAACTGGTATACTTTTCATGTTAGGCTATACGTATTGTACATCCTAAAGCCTACATATATTATGTATTCCTGATATAAGCAACATTTACATAATGACAACTTATTATAACAATTATTTTTATATTATTGTTTTCAATATCAATATGTATGCAGGCTTAGACATATACATGTTAGTGATTGGTTTTAGATATTACCATTGAGAATTTGATGATATTTAGAGGCCATGAACATAATTTCCGTGGACAGACCATGATGTGATTTTGATCGTACTTCTCTGCAAACATAGGCGATATTAATAGAGATGGTCTGTGTTCCAAATTTACAACCACGGTTAAATAACCCTGCCGAACTGTATACAGGCATATCAATCTTACCAACTGTTGACGTCAATAGTTAGGCAATTGCTGAGAGTACCTGCACGAGGACCGCCTAATAAGGTAATAAGGTAGACAGCTGTACTTAATCATTAGGCCACGGTCATATAGTCAATCATAAGCCAACAATCAAATCCGATTGAAGACTAATTCATGATTGTGAAATATCAACATTGTCATTGTTGACGTTATTTTGAAGTCACGATTATTATTTCCAGAACAAATACAAGTAATATGGAATCGGAAGCGTAAGTATCATAATAGAAGTGTGTCTACAATCTGGCTGAGAAAATAATAGTGGCGGCCTGTTCGTCTCATCGATGATCTTTTACAAAATGTCATGGTCTCAAACACTCTCAATTAAAGTAGGTGTTCTCTATAGAGGAGTCACAGTGACGTTTACTCTCGATCCCTCTATACTTAAAACTGTTCTGCTTCTTTTTTTGTTATTCCAAAAATTCCTCTTGTTGAGCTTCTCGTTGATTGAGATCGTCGTCATTATGCCCCATATGTTGCTGTTGTTGAACGACAAAACATTTAATCTTTCTTAGAAAATGCCTCAAAGGCATGTTCGTTTAAAACACACACTATCCGCTTAGGTATACGGCGAGGATTGAAATAAAAAACGGAAAGGGGTTACGCACTTAAATTTCACTATTCATTGAATCAGTTGCGAGGACAGTATCACACAAGCTCGGGGCATCTACAATGTGCATTATGGGGCTGTTTCAGTCATTGAATTTGCCATGAGTAAAGTATCACTAAGGCTTCAGGCAACTTAAACTACTTGTTGTAAGCAAAATGTTTACATAAGCGGTGGTATTTGTGAGCGATCGCGATGTTATAGAGCAAACTATAATAGCGGGTGATTTGTGAAGATGATGGAAGTAGAAGAGAACAGTATTAGATTCTATTCATTTAATCAATGATATCATCTGTGAGCAAGGCTTTTCATTTCGTGATACTCCGTGCCTTGACCCCAGAGTTCCACTGAGCCCATCGAGGGGAGGGTTTGGACGGCTTATTATTACTCAGGATATAAAATAATGTTCACTAGTAAAATTGAGAACTGGAATGGTGACGACTGTATAATTTGATATTTTCCAGGTTGCTGAGAAGGAACATTAAGTGCACACAGATTCATTGACAGAGCGTAATAATGTAGTGCTTTTATCATGCCCTTTTGGCATGGATCTCGGCGCACTAATACTATTGATAATAATAATAATAATAATTATTATTATTATTAGTAGTAGTAGTAGCAGTAGTAGTAGTAGTAGTAGTAGTAGTAGTAGTAGTAGTAGTAGTAGTAGTAGTAGTGGTCATAGTAGTAGTATCATTATTATGAGGATTTATTTTTAATACGCATACACAATAATCAGATGTGTGATTTGATTATATTTCTCTCCATTCTTTAATATATTTGCAATAGATCTACTGCCCACTCTAGGCTGAGACAAGGATGCAAGAATGTGTAGCAGATGTCTAACAGATGACACCACAACGAGAATACCACACAGTGTTGTTCATAAGCTGTTGTGCTACAAGCTATATGTAGGACAAACAGTAGCACACAAGATCACGATGAAGATACACGCTGTATTTGACACAAACTGAATGAGACACTCTGTCGGACACAATACTTTACAGCACAAACGTAAAATCTATGATTTCAGGAAAGTGTTTAAGTTAGATTATTCGGAATATACAATAAGATTTATTGAAATCTATTCTCAGGCTAGAAACTGTCAACCAACAACCACAAAGTGCTGTTAATGTAAATAAAGATAACGTATAACCAATCTATTCAAATTACTCTAGAAATAGTGTGTATTACATATATACTCAACTAAATTAATTAATGGCCAGTAGCCTTTTGGGACATATAAATTTAGCTGTATATTAGTTTAACAACGAAGAATGTCCAAAAATCTACTTGCTTCGGGTACTCTTCCAAGAACTTGCAGAAACATTAGTCTAAGGAATGGCACCAGATTCCTAAATCCGAGTTCTGAAATCTAGTAGAAAACTTCCCCACACATTATCTGCTGGCCCTTAATTTATTTTGTTGAGTATATTATTGACGACTTTGCTGAACTATATGTAATGCTATCTATATAAATTGTGAGACATGGCACGTGAAACGTACCGTGGTCAAGAATCATACGTAAATACGTACGATGTGCCTTGTTTTCAATCCGCAAAGACAAAATTAGGAGTCTTACCAATAGATAATTTCCGTAAGTAGACATCACTAATGTCTATAAGCCCATCTGTCTGGAACCCCATTATAATGCATACCCTAAGGCAACGGGTGGACACATCCAAAATAAATAAAACCAAACTGTTTACACTCCATAATAATCATATGATACAAAATCGTTAGAGCGAGGACAAAGGTCCGGGTATGGCGGGGTACGCCGACAAATACGCTAGCCTATACTCGCGATTAAAGCTCTGCTTGAAAATATTGACTTGTGAAACCTACTGTGTAAGCGTCTTTTACTCCGCTTTAATAGCTAGCATATGGTGACGAGCGGAAACACTTGGGGACCCAGTGAACAAACAAGACGTTTTAATCGCGTGTTTTGAAATTAGGTAGGCGGTCTCAACGCGAATTCATTCTCCGCCGTGGTCATGTTTTCCCCTCATCCATTCATACCCTCTTTTTGCACCTTGCGGATGGGATAAGACAGGGAGAGCTTCTAACACCAATCTTTTTATGCAGGAAATCGCAAGTGATGATTAAAATCTTCAAAGTGCACAATGAAGTAAAAAGGAGGTTAAGACGTTATTAAAAGAGTGTCTACGTTGACATTTGGCATTGAAATCTGGACGATTCATACGAAAAGAAACACTTGTCTACTTCAGTACGACGGCAATTGTGAAAAGTCGAGCGACTTTTATTATAAATCACAGTCGTCGCCCAACCCCATTCCCTCTTCTCGACGCGTGTCAAGCACCAGGGGCACGTTCTGTATATTAACATTATTAATACCATTTATTTCATTGAATTATTTATCAATATTATTAACAGCGGGAATCTCTGCAATCGACGAGGATCAACAGACTGGATGTTCTTAGATAAAGATCACTTGTCGGGATGTAGTCGATATTTGCAACAAAAACAATTAACAAGGCGGACAAACGCTTCCTGTTGAGGAGTCACAGACTTTAACCAGGTGCGCACGGTGTCTAAAGAACCCTGAGAAGAAGGGCAACAGTAGCGAATGTCAAAACATATGCATCGGTACGAGGGACCATATTACCTCTAGCTGTTCCGGAAACACGGAGATAAAGTACCAACGTTTCTTTAGAATGTATTCCGGCATAGCGGCCATTTTGTTACGACTAAAGGAAACACATGTTTCCGTATACGGTAAACTACAGATTTCTAGATTAAGGACATGGCAGGTGGCATTAAACGAATTATTTTCGTTCCCGATATTCACATACTGAAGCATTCCTATTCTATATGTAGTTGTATACGAGATTTCGGAAATTCATCAAGAAAACGACGCAAAACACTATACACTGTACATGCTTTCAATCAGTGCCCTCTTGTACGAAGCGGCATTACCTTAAGGTAACCGTAACTCCAACCTTAGCAATGGTCAAGTCTATGTCTAAGGTTGGAGACAATAACCTTACAGTTACGTCAATTCGTACCGAAGAGCCCAAGCTCAAGTTCGACAGAAAGATCGATCGTAGCGCTACTAGAGTCGTAACTATATGTTAACTAGCGCTATAATCGTTCTGTGGAACGGAACCCAGTTAGATATGTACCGTATTACAACGTCAATTCCTACTTAATTGGTTTGGTGGTGGATTCATCAGATGGTTAAATTTCAAGTGTACACTTCAAAATCTAATTAAAGAAAGGGTGACTCGTTCTTTTCTTTGTTGGTGTAGAATTTACACATGACGTGACGAAATGTCAAATATTGTTGTCTCTTGAGTTTTTAACTCAGTTTTTAACTCCCCGAGTTCTCAATCAACAAATTTATGTCGATGGGGATGGAGTGCTAAATATCCTGTTACCATGTTCAAGTTTGAGTTATTTATTTCCATATAACCACCACTAGAGCTTAATGGTAGCTTGCTAATTGCAGTCGTTCGATCTCTGCACCTGAACGTTTGATAACCTCACATCCACACATCTCTCGGGAGCCTTCGTGAGTAAAGTTCAAACAGCGCAAATCAATCGCCAAATCACGACATTTCGAAACCACCACCTGCTCAACGTTCAAAAGCCGTCCGGACAGAGTTACCGGCCTTTATGGCCTTGGCTGTATCGTTTTACGCGTTCAAACAATACGTTGGTGTCTCGTATGAAAGGACATCAGGAGTTTATTTGTTTTTGACAAGATGCCAGTACTCTGGAGTTAGAAGTGGACAAATACTTGTCGGAAAACTATATACATGCGAGGAGGGTATCGGATGTTGACGATATTGAATACTATCCACCCAGTGTACGTGCAAACAAATTAACACCGTGTTTGCTTATCAAACGATACGCTAGAGTAAAGTATGCAGTGTTGACTCTTGCACTTCTATAGCATTATGTTTAACCCTGTAAAGCTTAACGATGTGCCACAATAAGGCGTTAAAGACACCTCCACGATGACGGGGTACGACATACAAACTTTGCCCCCATTGCGTTGAAAATAAGGCAGTAAAAGATAAACGTCAATTAATCAAGCCTTGGTAGATACAGCACGTTCTGAATTCATTGCAAGTACATGCAAAGCAATTAATATAAAACAAACAAAAAGTAAGTTTATTGTAAACAAGTATTTCATAAATAAAGGGGCATTGCATAAATGCATTGTCGGTTGCCTGCACATTGAAATGATGCCGGTATACGCGCATTGCCGGAGTATACAGATGTCGTTGCTGCCAGAGTGCACTGCATAGGTTAATGTATACGTATACTTAATTAACAAGAATGTAACAAGTATAACGTGCAATACCTATCTCACGACAATGGGATGTCATTAAATCTTGTCGTCGGCGAGTAGTCGAATGATAATTATATTTAAATTTGAATTAGATACTAATCTGAATTGAAAGCATCCTGACCTGGACAAATACAAGTCGTGCAAATAACTTGTAACGTCGATTATATATTTGGATAATGATCACAACACCTACTGTATCGTGTTTTATTACATTAACAAGTCTGGCTATTATAATGTTTAATAAAGTTTATAATAATAATATTGTTTTTTTTGTTTAGTTTTAATTTTTGTGTTTTTAGTTTTAATTTTTGTGTGGTATTAGTTTTAATATTGGTGTGGATGTGATATGAGCGCGCGTGTGTTTATGTGTGTGTGTGTGTGAGAGAGAGAGAGAGAGAGAT
>JAUTBT010000594.1:0-11156 GCA_032361225.1 Lepetodrilus schrolli | reverse complement strand
CCTTTACTTCTGTCTTAATTGAGGTTCTTACCTCGTGTCAAGCTGATTTGGCATTTACTGATTAATTACAACTTGCCTCTGGATTAACAGTCTTTGTATTTGATTTACACAACGGTTTTCTGGGTTGCTCTAAACGATATATTTACACTGTTACAATATATACACTAATCTATATTCAGACACAATTCAGAAAATATGTTGATTACATTTTCTTTGTATCAATCTTCATTATATTGCTTAATATTATTATTTATTATTTCATTGTCAAACGTATTTTATCTGAAAGTATGTACATTTTATTTATCTACACAAGTATATTGGGCTACAATCTATATGTTCCGCAGGTCCCGCTGGCTTTCATTATTTTCATAAATTTTCATAGTTTTGTATTTTTTATCATGTTTATCGCGAGATTTAAAAAAATAAAAAATAAAAAATAATATAGATTAAAATATTTTGAAAAATGTAGCTTGTAGCAAAATATAATTGTGTAGATAAATCAAATGTACATACTTTCAGGTAAAATACGTACGTTTGACCATGAAATGTCAACAAACCGTGATTGTATGCCTTTAACCCTCTCCCTGCTGGATGAGGCACATGCACTGCTCTTTAGGGCATCTCCGGTTGCCTCCAGCGTGGAGATGGTTAATATAAACAAGAACAATATAAACTACTATTCAATGTACGTGGTGGATACCTACTGTCTAATAACGATTCCATCATCAACAGTGTTGATTACGTCTTTTCGTGTTTCTCGTGCTTAGATGAAATGTACACGTTTTCGACTGCGAGTTCGCCTTCTCGTTAAAGCTGTTTGTCGGAAGTTTTCAATGGTTTATTACATTAAAATGATTATATTGAATAATTAGAATAACCCACGATACGAGTGATTACGGACAATATGTCCCTCGTGAAATTAATGTTCAAAGTTCCTCGACATTAATTTCACTCGGGACATATTTTCCGTAATCACTCGTTCGTGGGTTATTCTCTAATTAATCAACTACAAGTTATTGTCTGCTGTTAACCCGAGATAATAGAAATACTGTGTAATAAATCAGTTGATACAAACAATACAATTAACAATATATAGGCCTATAACCTAGTAATCATTCTTCTGTACAATGTAGGCAAAAGTAGTTTCATACCCACATGTACAACATATGGAAATCCTATCCAATAGGGTACCTCCAATATATCATGTTAGACGTGCCTATCTATGCTTTCCTTTTTCAATGGCTTAGAAGAAGAAGAAGCATGTGTTACATGTATCTCAACACTCATGGTATTTCCATACATTTCTTCTCTAAATATGAATGTGCTATTTTTCTGTGCCTTGTCAACTTATTTATTTTGCAGACGAATTCCATTAACTCTCTGTACATCCGACAAAGATAAATCACGTGTCAGTCATGCATGAACGTGTTTGTTCACACAAATAACCGAACATAAGAATGTATTTTTCATTTTTATTTTCTTTGAAAACTAACCTCCAAAATATGTCATACATATATTTTAAAAATAGTTTACGTTGAAATCTTCTGATAATGTCGATCTTGTAATCTTATTTCGTATCTACTTTCGACCGCAATTTTGAAAGCATAAAGCACTTGTTTTCATGTTATTTCCGAGATTACTTTTTGCATCTCAGGTTATGGGTACTTCCGGTTTTATGTCAAACGTGAATTTGACAGACAAAGAAATGTGTTAGTTAAGTCAACGTGTGTTTCGTCTCTAGAACTACCTCGTTGTGTCCTAGAAAGCAATCATTAGACACAACCAATGTTGATAATGACCCGATGCATATTTAGTATTTCTGGCCCGCGTGCATTGTGACAAATTGACAATGCATAGCACTTTAAATTAATTCAATTCTCAAATAGTTTTTTAAAGATTAAAAAAACCACCCAACCCGGTGTCATTTCACTGCCGGTAGAGTAACTGGCGATATTTTCATGACATTATAAAACAATGCTAATGGTTTGTGCCTGTCAAGTCACTTGAAAATTCAATTTGGTAATTTGCAAGCTGAAATTACCGTCATCAATTATGAGGGTTCTGTTGGCAACGGATCCTTTTTCCACAACTCCTTACTACGATGACAGTTGTGAGTATTTTGCATTATTCTCGTATTTAACTACACGTTTAACAAAGATAGGTAAACCTGGTGTGCACAAAGTCGCAGGTATATTGGAATGTATTGCTAAACAAAGTTCAAAATAAAAGTATTTAACATGCATTGGTGTGCACCAAGATCTAGCGTTACTGCAGGTTTACTGCAACATTCAGTGCTATGTATGCTGCGGGTTTCCTCCTGCCCTAAACTGACAAGTCGTGATATAAGTGAAAGAATCTTGAAAGCGAATTAAAACCCCAATCCAAACAAAACAAAAAACATATTCAAAAGCATGAATTTTGCAGAAATCATTCATATTGTGGTCTATTTCGAATTTTAGTGATTATGGCAATGACAATGAGTAACCATCAACTGTACATATAATGTTCCACAACAATTTACAAATGTACACGTTACGTAACATTTTAACATTTAACATCAAATTAATATGAAAGCAGTTCTCACCCCTTTTAAACATTAACCTTTCAGATTATGTGGACAATCGACGGGAACAGCCGACCGGGCCTTCCGTGGTGCTGATCGTGGGTCTCACGATGGCATTTGTTGGCGCCACCATCCTGATTATTGTCATCTGCTGCGTGTGTCGTAAGCGGCAGCCGCCAGAATCTCAAGGAGCCGTGTATGAGAGGGCGGCGACAACCGACGGACAGAGCGCCGTGACATCATACCCACTGGGTCTTGTACAGACTAGTGCTCCGTCAATGCAGCCGGGCACCACCGTCAAAACAGCATCCGTCGCAACCTCACAGATGTCAAATGCTGGTAATTGTGATTGTTATATATTGGAATTCTACAAGGTTCATACAGGCCTTGTTTTTTGGAAAGATTTCTGCCCGCACCCCTCCCTTTTTCCATGTTTTTCTCTCCCATCTTTAACATTGGGAAAACTTTCCAATTATTTTTTTTTGATTCCAATCGGGAATCGAACATGTGCCAAGCTCCACATGGAGGAAAAGTTGCAGTGTCCACGCCGGCTGTGCTTTTATCAAACACTTCTCAGCATCACATTTTGTTTCACATTTTAACATGTTTATAGGCCTTGGAGAAAACTAAAAAAGTCCTTTTATTTTGTGTCTGCATGAATATTGCTAAGTCTAGATAAGCTAGATATTAAATTGTTTATTTTTTATTATATTTTTAAAATTTATTTATGGTGTTTAAATCCGCTTTTAAGATTATTTCACTTATGCCACAGCTTGTCAATTTAGGGCAGGAGGAAACCCACAAATTAATGTAACTAAAAACTATAAATACAATACATATGCATGTGATATTAAAGAAATCAATTTTCTATTTTTATCCCCAGGACATCCAATGCCCCAGCCACAGCAGTCTGGACTTATGTACAGCGGCCACCCTGGTCAGCCACCTCAACCGTACCCCGGGTACCCTCCCCACCACGCAGCGGCCAACATGGGACCACCCTACATCTACCCAGTGCCACCCCCCACGCAACCCATGACCACCCTGGCTGTGTTTGGGGCGCCGCCCGAGGGATTGCCGCAGTCGGAGAACATGGCGCCACCCGGCAGCGGTAACATGGCCCAGCTGCCGTACCCCATGTACCAGTGTCAGGACACCATGCGGTCCCAGCAGATGGCGCCACACCACATGCAGGAGTATAACAGGCAGGTCAACATGGCCCCACAACAGTACAACAGTCAACAATACCAGGGCGAGATGCTGAAACAAGCCTCGGCACCGCCGCCATAGATATTATAGATAGCAGATAGGTTGTCTTCCAACATGACGATGTTTGTGTGTAGATAGGGCTTTATCCATATTACGAAATGTGTCGCTCTTCCGCAATGTGTGTATACGTAGTATACTGCTATCCCTACCACTCTCCCACCCGCCACACCCACCCCACCCCCTCCTTTGTTGGTCCTGTCCATCAGCCATTGGTGTGCCTAGTTATTGCAGGGGTTTAATTTACACATCACTGCGAGATTACTGGAATGCTACGAGAAAAAACAGCAGAAAGCTTGTTTACTTACAGACCTCGCTCACAAAGTCCTGGAAATTATGCTTACGTTGTGATGCTGTTCAACCAGAAGAATGATGCCACTATCACATAGAGGCCTTGTGTATTGCTCTGGTAATAAAATAAATGGAAAAAATCCAAAATAAATCAAAAATCTCTAAATCATGTAAGCCACAAGGTGATTTCGTCCTAAGCATATTTTTTTTTATTGTCGATATATCAACACATCAGGACCCGTTTGTAGTGTTACTGTATACAAACAGCACTAAGTACACACAATACTTCTCCAGCCATTTTCCGTCCCATCAAAGGTTGTTTTTATCTCTGAGCCAGACAACAAAGCTATTTTTCAAAATCAACAACATTTTACACCAAGAACTGACGCTGTCCAAGGAAATGTCCTGCCATCCATCATGACTATCCTGGCTTAGTTGTTACAGTGCCGAGCCTTGTCTATATTTAGACCATGAACTCCAACTGCCAAACATTATCCAATCAAATCAAGGTGTACCTGGTGAGACATTGAATCGTGATGAAAGAATCAACAAGAATTGGAGCTTTTTGTCACCGCGTTGTTCGAACATGTCCAGAAAAACTGTGAATATGTTAGTTTCCAAAGAGATTGCCATTTGGAGGAACTATTTGAAACTACAGAATGTGTGTATTTACTAAGGTTCATGTTCCATGTATATCATTGTTGACTTGCCGTGTAGCTTTGCAATCTCATTTGTATTGAAGCCAAGGTTTGAACTGAACTATACCACATGCCGTAAGCATTATTTGCTCTCATCATATCCTGTTATCATCAACATTACTTTCCCTGTTCATTTTCATCGTTTTTATGTTCAGCCATTTTATGTTTTGTATATAAAATATACATGCTACTGCACTATTTTAGCTATTTGTAAAACCATTGCCTTTAGGAGAAATGTCCAAGTATCAAAATGTTGTTGTGGTGATTGTGTTATGCTACTAGTAGTATGTGATCATGTAATTATTTATGATCTTGTAATCATACCAGGGATCTAGACTAACATATGCCTTACATACAGGGGCAAGTTAAATTGAACTACTAGCAACCTACTTTTTAACATTTAGCATCTTTGGTGCATTTGCTACTTGCCCGACTTGCCCTGCAGGCAAGTAACTCAGAATATTAGTCTGGAGCCCTGCATACTGGATAATTATGTGACCATATTATGCTATGCTGCTAGGTGATCATGTGATGCTACCATATCTTGATCATACTATGTTATCATGCCATGCAACTAGGTGATCATGTAATTATATGATGCTTGACTAGGTGATCAAGTAATTGTATTAGGTGATCAAGTAATTGTACTAGGTGATCATTGTGTGATCATGTGATGCTTCTAGGTGTACAAACATGGTGTTTATTCTTGTATTGAGTATTTTGAGCTATTTTAGTCTGCCTAATGTGTATGCCATGCCTTGTCTCAAACTGTGTTTACACCTATTTGTAATTTTGTATATATCTATCAATCTATATCTACTTTTGATGGATGGGCTCAAAGGGCCCAAACAGGTTGTATTCTTGGTATGTCTTTTTTTTTAAAACAAACAAAAAAACAACATTAAAGGCATACCATTACGGTTTGTTGACATATTTCATGATCAATCATATTTTACTTGAAAGTATTGATCTTTTATTTATCTACATAAGTATATTGGGCAACACTATTTTCATATATTTTATATATATATATATATTATTATTTTTTCATCATGTATTAAAAACCGCGAGATAAAAACAGATATATATGAAAATATTGAAAACCAGTGGGACATGCGGAAAATGTAGCTTGTTGCCCAATATACTTGTGTAGACAAATCAAATGTACATTCTTTCAGGTAAATATGTCAGTCAACAAACCAGGATTGTATGCCTTTATGTTTTAACAATTCTACAAGTCAATTTTATGAATTGAACTGAAATATGGGCATGGTGGTAATACAATTATCACGAATAGAAATCCAAATTGCGATATTGCTTCCAGAGTGAATGTGATTTCATATTCATGTACTGGGGAAACTAGGTGCAATATTTGTCTGAATACTCCACTGTAACAGTTTAGCTTTTGTACTTAATTGTTGCAAATGGGTGAAAGATTCATGAGACGTTAAACTCCAAAATCCATCACTCGCACAAATTCTCCAGCAATGTTTGTGGGTTTTACTTTTACATGTAGTTGTAACAGCTTTCCCTCCCCCAAAAGCAAATTGCTGTGAGATCATTAAAATACTGTGAGAAATGGCATTGAACACAAAGCGTTTTTGGTCTGTCATAGCTTTATTCATACTGCTTTAACCCTGTTCATGCTAGAGGCAACCAGAGATTCCCTAAAGAGCCGTGTCTGTGTCTAATCCAGCAGGGAGAGAGTTAATTTGAGCTAAATGCCAGTGGAGCTGTTCTTGACCTTGACCTTGTTACATAGGTTATTTCATTAACATAAATCCATCAAGACTGTATTGCAGTATATATGTTACAGTCAATGTCTAAAATCAGGCAATGTGTCAAATGTATTAAATTTTCAGTGAATTTCAATTCATTCAAGCAATTTTTAACAAGCCTGAAATGACAAAAATGACTGCCTTTATTTGACAGATTGACTGGCGTGAGTTTGATGAAAACAGTTGAAGATAATGCGTACGTTTTTGTAGATATTCACACAGGATTGAATACATTTTTATATGAATTGTGTGAATACCTATAAAAATTGACACATTATCTTCCTTTTTTTAAAACAAACTGACGCCAGCCAATCTGTCAAGCAAGGGGAGTCATGTTATCATTTCAGGCATTTAAAAAATTGACTGAGTGGAAAGAAAGTCACTGACAGTTTCAAACAGTTTACACATTGCCTGATTTTAGAGATTGACTGTAACATATATACGGGTTTGGCAGCCTGAGGGTTAAAAGAACCCTACCTAAGTACCAGATGACTCATGCAATTGATACCACAGAAAGCATTATCTATGGATAACTCCGTCGACCAACAACAGTACAGAGTCGTGCCTACAGAAGATGCGTTGGAACCACGTTTTGTCAGAAACAAACACGCCTGGGCAATCCTGTTCGTTTCTTTCCTCACCCAATTCATCAACCCCAGCCTGACTTACGCATCGGGAGTGTTTCACGTGACCCTGCTCGAAACATACGGCGATGACGCCACACTGACTGCATGGATTGGGTCGCTTCACAATTCAATGTTTGCTTTGGCAGGTGAGCTACGTACATACGTACACAATTAGACATCGATAATTGAACTCCAAGCAATCTATCAAGTACCGATTTTATCGACTATGCTGTGTGTTACATGTATACTAACTTGTACTTAACTAGTCTACTATTAGACATGTTTTCTTGTATATATTTGAATAATGTAGTACATCGTAATGCATTGTAGAATAATCATATTTCAAACGTAACAATTAATCATAACATAAATATTAATCATGCCTTGCTATTTGCGAGCTGGGCTTTAAATGCCCCCATAATCTATACGACCGGATAACATGCGCTTGTAACATACGGCATATAAAGCACGACTAACGCCCAGTGAAAGGGGGTGAATTTTGGACTTTACTTTACTTGAGATATTTTGTAAATTATATTTGCCGTGAGTGGGAATCGGACCCACGGCCACGGAATCAATTGACGTAATTCAGGGTTCAATTTATGTATGCTACCGACTACGCTACCGACGGAACGAATAATAAATCGTGTTGTTATATTAAAACCAAATTGTATTAACAATGTGAAGGATTATTTTGAATTCTAAATGTATACGCTTCCTAACTGTTGATTAAGTGATAATTTTTGCAGTATGCTTTGATGTAAACTAAATAATCATGTTGGCCCTAATTAACTATGGGATGCTCTAATTTACTGTGTTATTATCAAACACATATGCATGGCTAATCTATAATATATTCATACGAGTATTGTTATTCACTCGTCGCAATGAAAGAAACGGTGCATCATGTGAATTAGTTATGTCCTCATTTCCTTGCAGGTCCTATCGCATGCTTGACGCTAAACACATTTGACTGTCGAACATGCGTGTTTCTGTCTGGGGTACTGGGTTTTGTGGGATATGGAGCCAGTGTGTTCGTCACAAATATCCGCTTCCTCATTATAACATATTCCTTCCTGGCAGGTATGCACATATCTGGATTTAGAGTTTATATCTAGATCTAGTTTCTAATTAAAACTTAAAATTAAACATTTAAATATATATAATTTATTTTATTTGTATTTATAATATGTTTATATGTATGTTTGTATTTCGATCCTTCATTACATCGAAATGTTATATTTACACCTTTACTATGTTCTTCTTCTTCAGGATTAGGTCATGCCTTCGCCCAATTGGCGTCTGTCGTGGTACTCGGATTCTACTTTCCTCATGACACAAGTATGGCAACAGGAATATGCGTGTCCGGAGCAGCTCTTGGCGTGTTCGTCCACCCTCCATTAGTCCAGGCGTTGATAGATTCCTATGGCCTCTCAGGAGCGTTCCTGATCGTCGGCGCCATTGTTTCCCACTGCTGCGTCTTCGGACTGGTCATGAGACCTTGCAAATCTGAACTGACCAGAAAGGAACTGCTCAACTCAGGACGGACATCAAATGAAGCTGGCATCCATTCCGTATTCGGCGATCTCTTCAGAGTCAGACACCTCTTCCTAAACGCTCGGTTTGTTCTATTCTCGGCCAGCGTGCTCTTGTTGTCTATGGGGTACGCTGTCCACATTCTCTTCATTCCGATCTACTTCACGAAGCATGGCGTCCCCATTCTAGAAGCATCCTGGGTCATATCGACTCTCGGCATTGGCAGTCTTCTTTCGAGGATCTTCGTAGGGCTGATGGCCAACGACAAGAAAATCGGATCTGAACTGGCGTACTGCGGCATCATCGGGATGACGTTCGTCATTACGTTGCTATTTCCAGTTATGGCGAGGAGCGCAGCCGGGAGACTATTTTACGGGCTGCTGTTCGGACTTTACACCGGCGGCGTATTTTCGCTGTTGAGCACCATTGCCATACATATCGCCGGGGCTCGACACTTTCCCGTGGCAATGGGGGCAGTCATGTTCTTCATGGGACTGGGATACTTTATTGGGCCACCCATTGCCGGTAATAGTAATATTTTATATTCTGTTCACAATGATATTATCATAACATGATGCATTGTCTGTACGCTTGCAGTACCAATTTCATCCCTGGTTTGTCAGTACCATCCGCGGTATTCGCAGGTTTCCTTCCACACTTCAAGCATTACGTGTTAAACGGGTGTTCCGGTGGAAACTGACAGGAAGTGGTATTGTAACAGGGGGGCTTTGTGGTACTTTCCGGGGAGGGTTGACACAATGAAGATATTGGATCTTGGTGATCTTTTATTACATCGTGATACAATACACTTGACCATCTTCATTCCAAGTTCATAATATTCATTTAACCCTCTCCCTGCTGGATTAGGCACAGGCACTGCTCTTAATTCAATTATTATTTATTATAATATTTCTTCTGACATATTATATATTTCTATCCACAGATGGAATGTACAATGCAACAGATAACTACGAATATGTATTTATTTCAACATGTAAGTAGTGCTAGATGTTTTACTCGATGTGTAAAATTCAATCAATTTACAAAATGGGCCCGGGATCGCGAAACTCTCCGAGTACGATTTCATGCTCGAGCTCAAAGTTTATATAGGAATTTATGTATAAAACTTTGAGGTGAGAATGAAATCGTTCTGCATGCTTTTGCAATATTTGAGTCGTATATTGTCAAAACATGCAGAACGTTTCCTATTTGACAATATTCATTTCCCTTTAAAGTTTTATATAATTTATTTTACATCAATACGGGAATGGGAATGGGACTGACAAACAAGGTATATATAGTAAATAGCTATTTTATTCGGAGGTTTTGTTGCTATTTGCTTTGTATATTAGTATCACTACTAGGGAGGTCATTGCTTTCCATAAAATTTAATTCATTAAAGGACTGTAAATTAACCACTTGAATCGTTTCTTACTAATTATTTTATAAGTTTATACTATAAGAGTTATCTTGCAGCAGTTAAATTTGTATACACATTTATGGTCCCTCTGAAAACGAAAATATATATATATATATATAAACATCAATAGCGTTGAAATATGTCGGAACTTAATTGAACGTTTATTCACTCTGGAGATGAGTTTACAACAGCATGAGAGGTTTACATGAGGAGTTATGACATAATATTATAATTATACAGTAAAAGGGTGACGTTTATACACTTTACAGTTTGAAGGTATCATGTATAATTGTACACTTTTCTTAGTAGACTATCTTTCTTGGCGTTGAACAATTCACGGAATTTAAGTATTTAAAAATTAAATTAAATTAATCGCATATATCATGCAAGTGACACAATTTACACATTCTTTGATATTCTTGCCATATTGATAGGATGCGCTGTCTGTAGCGTGACAATGCAGTTATCATCCTTGGTCTGTCAGTACCAGCCGATGCTCGCAGGTTTACTCCAACATTCAGCGCTACCGATGTTGCGGGTTTCATCCTGACATAAGCTGACAAGCCGTGATATTCATAAGTGAAAGAATCCTGAAAGCGGCTCTAAACCTCAATTTAAAGAAAAATTGTTTAAAATGGTTTATTACAGCTGTTATGCTATTCGGGGCAACGTCTTGTGGTTTTCTGTCGACTCTGCAAACAAGACCTAGAGATGAAACTCCAACACTGGATGAAACAGCGAACAATGCTAATACTAGTACTCAAGAACAGTTGATGCCCATAGGCATAGCACAGAAGTCCTGAACATCACAATTGTGTTCACAATCCCTGTTTAAATCTAACAGGACCAGTAAATCTTTCTTACCAGGAAGTATACGTTCATTTAAACATATTTGGATTACATTACTATTATTATTATTAGTAGTAGTAGTAGTAGTAGTAGTAGTAGTAGTAGTAGTAGTAGTAGTAGTAGTAGTAG
>JAUTBT010000593.1:0-11158 GCA_032361225.1 Lepetodrilus schrolli | reverse complement strand
TCTTTAGAGTAAAAAATGGGGTCCACGGTTGACCGAGCGGTTTAACCGAATGCGCGATGTAATGAAGGGTGTTATGTCGCGGGTTCATTGTATTTGCAAAATTCTATGTCTAAATAGCCCCTTGAAAAATGACTTTTCTTTCAGGAGATTCACAAGAAAATCATGTCCCTGAACTTCCGTGATTGCCATGCGAAGATCCGCCAGGTGGACAGCCAGGCCACTGTGGGCAACGCTGTGGTTGTGCAGGTCGGTGTTCAGATATTACATTGCAAACCTTTTCACTCACCTCTTTTTCAATCCTTTCCACACGCCTCTTTGTCACAAATAGTTGAAAGATTCCTGCAGCAACGCTAAACTCCATAATCACTTACTCTCCACTCTTGCAAACCTTTCCACTCCCCTTTCTTGTGCAATACAGTGATTATTCCAGAAAACCTACTTGTTTTTTTGTTTTTTTGTTTTGTACATTCTTGAATAATAGATGGAGTAACTGAGGGATGAGTGGTAGACTTACAATGCCAACTGTTCCGAGTTAGAACGGGAATCAATGTCCGTAGGAGTAGCCTTTCCTAACTGACTACCAACTATTATATAATTGAATATCAATCGTATATTGGTGAAAGATTCCTGCTGCAACGTAAAACAATTGCTCACTCACAGCTAACTGACTTTTGGTGAAATAATCGTTGAAAAATTATCCATAGTCTCGACTAAAAAGCAACAAAAAAAATAACCAATACTAAAAAAAATTCTGAAATATTCAATGTTGATAACTTATCCTCTACCTATACTAGTAAATTGGAAAGTTTAACAGTATTGATATCAGCCGACTTATTGTGCGCCACTGTTTGTCTGGTTCAGGTCACCGGAGAACTGTCCAACAACGGAGAGCCGATGCGACGCTTCATGCAGACGTTCGTGTTGGCGCCTCAGTCCCCGAAGAAGTACTACGTTCACAACGACATCTTCCGCTACCAGGACGAGGTGTTCCATGACAATGACAGCGATGACGCTGAGGTGGCGGAGGAGGTGGGAGGTATGTATGCTGCAACATTGATAATGATAACGTGCTCATTTATATCGCACTAAATTGACCCTCAAAAGCATGCTCATATCTGAACACAGTGCTTCAATACAAAGTTGATGTTTTTTAATTTAAATGTTTTGTAAAAATTTTTTATTAAATTTTATATTTTTTGTTTGTTCAAAGATGATTACATCTGAATGTTCTTTGTCCAGAAATGTCGATATTATAGCCATGTGTTTTATTTTCGGGGGATTTCTTGTTTTTCAGACTCTGAGCAGGATGTATTGGAGAATGGTCAGCAGGTTGACCCACTTGGGGACTCTACGCCATCTTTCTATGAGCCTCCCCCACAACTCAGGTACGATTTATCTGTCTTCATTGTCTGCCTTTCAATATTAAATCGCTAGTGGCTAACCAGTGACGTGAAATGTTTCGCCGATGTATCGCAACTGCATGGTCCAAGTCTGCATTACAAAAGATCAGCTTCAGTCTCAAGATATCTATTACTGACATTTCCACATATACAACCAGTGGTTAATATTAATTGAAGTAAGCACTAGCCACACAGGACTAGTTGGAGGGAAAATCTACTAGTCCTCAACAACTTTCACTAGTCCTTTCAGTGAATAATATTTTTAAAATATTGAACTAAAATACAGAGCATCACTATGATGTGATGTGTATGTCGTTACACAATAGTGTGCATAAGTGGGTCAAATTATATTTTTAGACGTATCTGGTTTAACGATTCTGGTGATAACCAACACAGTGACATGTGCGTGGATGTTGTGCGCGTAACTTATGATGAGGTGTATATATTGTACAACTTGATGTTAGTTACAAATCTAATCTAATCAGATTTGAAATAAAATACAAATAATTACTTTCATAATCTTGCATTATATTTTACTTGCCACTATGCCAATTACTACAAGTAAAATATTGCATGTGAACATTGACAAAATGCAGCTTTCATTATATTAATTGTAGAAAACTAGAAATACAGTTCAATCTGTTCTACATAAAACCAGATATAGACTATCTAAGATACAAGATAAACTTGTCAAAATAGAATCAAAATGTGTGAAAAACAAGATTTGAACAATATGTGAAATAGCACAAACAGGCCTCATAACTTTATCTTAAAAACTAGTCAACAATTTCTAAAGTGATTTTTCTTTCTTTTTCGGAATGGTTACCTTTATTTAAGCAGAGTAGATGGAATGTGAACCATATGTCTTTGAATAAATCCTGTAAGTAAACCAACAACTTCTTTTGTCTATTTTTTTTTCTACTTTAATTTTTACATGAAACTAAATCTAAATAAGTCCATTACTTGCACATTTAGTTAATTCACACTCAGGAAGAAAAATGTTTGGAAAAACAATCGATCCAAATATAGATTTGAACATTTCCCCTCAAACAAGATAATGATGAGCACAGATTTAATGGCCCATATTTCGTTGACATTGTCGTGTATGGGTAAAAAATTCCCGCTGTGACATAAAACAATAATTCACTCGTAAACAAGTTTGAAAAGAAAATTTGAAAAGAAAACTGGAACTGGAAATTACCAACATGTAATATTTTGCTGAAAAGGGTAATCAATGCATAAATAATGTAGTTTGATGTGTAAAATCCTAATAATTTACTTTAAAAGTTTACGGGTAAACAGGTCTGGATATATAATCTAGCGGAGCATCAATATTTTTAGTTGCAGCCGTTTGAAATTTAGCCGTGCAGGTTGGCATCAGGTATATTTTGACCATGTTCAGAACTTGGCCAAAGTGTGCTAAAATGGAGAAAGAGCTTTTATTAGGAGCCCAAACCCTGTTGCCCACTCAAGCTTACACCTTCCTTATTAGAGAGACATGCATTTTCGACTTCTTTTTTTTTTAATAGGTGGTTTAACATTTTAACTAGACATGCAGGACTACCAGAAACAGGAATCCACTAGTCCGAGCCAAAAAACACTCGCGGACGATAGGACTACCGTTGATGTTGACCCCTTCTCAACTATTTTACTTTTAATAGTATCCTTTTCAACAGTATCTAAATGAAAATCATGAATTTTAGTTTTTAAAGGCATACAGTCAGTTTGTTGACACGTTTCATGGTCAAACATAGTGATATCTTTGTTGCGCTTGCAGCAACGGCTCTCGCCACGTGGACGACTCTGACGAGTGTGCTCCAGAGGACCGCACTGATGATGAGAAGCTGGACGTGGACGAGGACAAATACGAGGAGAAGGCCGACCTGAAGCCCTCTGTCGTCTCGGCAAGCACAACCTCCCCCACCTCCACTCCGGCTGCCCCCGCCGCAGCCGTCGAGACATCACAGGAAGAGGCTATGGAAGAGGAGCATCCACATGGTAGGACACTGCTGCACAGCGTCCGTTTGCCGAGAGCTGTTACTGCTGAATGTGAATACTGTCTGCAGCCTTTAAATTACTGTTGTCTGGGTCTGTCAGTACCAGCTGGTGCTTGCAGGTTTACATTAATATTGAATTATATAAATAATTACAAATTTGAAAATTGATATAAAATTTATGGTCGTGGATTTCATGATGCTCTTGTATCAATGAGTGTGAATGCTGTGGGCTCTTAGTAGATATCATTTTTAGTGAATACAATTATCAAAATCTATTGTGCTATTGCTGTAGTGAAAATATTTATATTTATAACATGGGTTTATTGCACTCCCTCGTCACGTATGGGTGAAAGATTCCCGCTGTGATGTAAAACAAAAAATTCTCACTATTGCACTCCCAGACTGATAAAACATTTTTTAAGCAGAATCTTTTTTTCTTTTCTTTTTGTATTGGTGAACTATTCCAGCTGCGATGTAAAGCACTAATTCATTACTTCAAGCACAATTGAACAATGATATTGTACAGTTGTACAATATGAATTTAATTGTTTGTTCATTATTTCATACTGTTGTCATCTCGCTTCCAGTGGAGGCCAAACCATTTTCTTGGGCTGCAATGGCCAGTAAGAACACGATGGCTGCTGCCGCGGTGATGCCCCCTCTGTCGGCTTCCAGCATGAAGTCACAGCCAAACCGCCCAGAACCCAAACCAGACCCCACGCCAGCTTCTGCTTCTGCCCCTCAACCACAAAGAACTCCCAGGTTAGTCCCAAATGTACCAATCGGCCTTTCGTGGCCTCGTGGTTATAATTAACCTTGTCACATGGGTGAACTGTTCCAGTATAGAGTGGCAACTCGGATATCATCCTTGGTCTGTCAGTACCAGGCAGTGCTCACAGGTTTACTGCAACATTCAGCACTATGGATGTTGTGAGTTTCTTCCTGCGCTGTAAACTGAAAAGTGGTCTTGACGGCAAATATCCACTACGAAACCATAATGCTTTCATAAGTGCATGATCCCCATGTATAAGCGATCGCTACGAGAGTGCTATGGTCTCATAGTAGATAAGAGAGCTTTGTGAAATGATACCCAGTAACTGTTGTGGCATACAATTAATTGTAGATGGTTGTCTACTGTTTAATATTTACGCCGTTGGTTGATTCATTTTTGAGCATATTTGTTACAGCAAGTGTTAGAGCAAATACATTACATTGTGAGAATGTGATGGGATTTGTTTGTACATGACGGCTGTGTGTTTCTAGGCAACCGAGAGACCAGCGTACCAGCGAGTCGCGAGTTGAGAGGACAAGCATGAGTCGTGACGACGGAGACGGGGACGGCATCGGAAGTCGACGTGGGTCACGCTATCCAGACAGTCACCAGCTCTTTGTCGGAAATCTACCACACAACATTTCAGAAAAAGAACTCAAGAGCTTCTTCGAACGTAAGTTGGTGGTCTACAGTTAGCATGGCCTCAACTGTGGGTAATTGATCCAAGAGGCACATGCAATTTAGTTCTTCTAAAAGAATGGAAGATTTTCCTAGAAGAGAAGACAGTCTGCTTCTAGAATGACAAATATTAGGCAACTAAGATAGATTTATATAAATTGTTTTGTTTTACATAAAAATGATGCTATCATTAAAGCTGACTCTTACTTTTGTTCTTTTATTTGCAGAGTATGGAAAAGTTATGGAACTACGAATTAATACAAAAAGCGGAGGAGGAAAACTGCCTGTAAGTTTGTGGGATTTTGACTATTGACTACCGTAACTAAACAAAATTAATTGTAACTACCCTATTTCACAGTGTTTATGGTTAAATAAATTCCAAAGAAAGATAATGTAATTGGTATATTTGGTTTTCATTTGTTTCAGAACTTTGGATTTGTGGTATTCGATAGCCCACAGCCAGTCCAAGATATTTTGAAAATGAAGGTGGGATATAAACTGATTCACATCTATAGAGCATCATTTTTTAACTTCTGGTCAATCCAAGTGCTTTATTTTCCATTTGTTTGCTTCAATATATTCAATTGTTGGAAGTAGTACATTTTCTTTATAGCAATAACTTAAGCCACAACTGCAGTATAAATGATGAGATTTTTAGATTTGGCCTGCACCTGTAGGATGTGCAGTCCGTACTGCGAGTTGTACCTTTAGGCCTTCTACATGAGGAACTTGGGCGGGTGGTAGCGCAGTGGTAGAATGTTGGACTTCGTAGCCAAAGGTTCCAGGTTCAAATCCCGCCCCTGTTCGCTAAAGTTAGCTTTCTGACGCGATGTTGATAGGATGCAATGTATGTAGAGTGGCAATGCAGTTATCATCTTTGCTATTGTCAGTACCAGCCGGTGCTCGTAGGTTTACTGCAACATTCATCACTATTGATTGTTGCGGCTTTCCTCCTGCCCTAAACTGACATGTCGTGATATAAGTGAAAGAATCTTGAAAACAACTCTAAAACCCCAATTGAAAACAAAACAAAACATGAGGAACTCTTAATTGACCATTTTTGATATATCATTTATGCGTTACCATGGTTGAATAGTCCCGAGTTTATATGATTGCTGGCTTTGTTCCAGCAAACACAGCCAATAAAATACAATGGCGAACACCGACTGAACGTTGAAGAGAAGAAGCCCCGCGGCGACGGCATGAGGACGGGAGGTGGTGGTCGCGGCACCGCGAGGGGCGGAGGAGGCATGGGCCGAGGATCCGTGGGATTTGGCGCCCCAGGACGGGGCAGCATGAGGGGTGCGGGCGGGGGGATGGGGCGAGGCGAAGGACGAGGTGGATTCGGGAGTGCGAGGGGCAGCCTTTCTATGGGTGCACGACGTTGACCAAGAGAATCCATGGTGCTTAAATCTCTGAAAGTATGCAATTCTGAGTTGAAGTAGACAGTCATATCAGTTCTGGAGCTGTCTTTAAAAAATGCTCTCTTCTGGTGCAGTCAGAACACCTCAGTGGTTGTGTTTGATTCTGCTTTTGTTTTATTTAAAAAGTGAAACTTTGAGAAACACAAGTGCACCACCTACCTACATATTGACTGCTACTTTTGTGATTTTTCTTATTAAAAGCCCGATCCAGACGCTGGGGCAGTTGAGCGGGATGGACATAGGATACCTACAAGGACTCTTCCTTTCCCTTACGAGTGCATCATTCCTGGAGACAACAATGGAACCAATGAAACCAATTCTTTTAAGTGTACAGAAAATAATATAAGACGTGCAGAACGGGTGTCAATTGGTTTGCATTGGTGCCACTGAAGGGTGGCAATGCTCAGCGATACTAGGAGTGGTGTAATGTGTGTGTGATGGCAGAATTGCATATTTTCTCAACTCTACATGTGAACTTGTGTCATTGTTACATGCTGCATAAAATATTTAAAAAAAACTCTTGGTTTTGTCTGTGGCAGTTCCAATTTATAGCTGTAACAAACGTCAAGATCCACTTGTGTACATTTGTTGTAAAAATCCGTTATTATTAAAATGTGACGAAAGCAAGAAATATCAGTGTTATTTTCATACAGTTTTAGGGAAAGAAAGTGTGTTGGATATATTTTCCTTTTTGCCCCACAGATACGACTTTACATACGATGTGTTTGAATGTGACACTATGCAAAGTATGTGCAGTTTTCCTCTTTAATATCTGTAGCCGTCTGTCTTATGCGAGCTGATGTATACTGCCTCTGTTAGTGTGTGCCAAGTTGTTCACCCAGGGGAGAACATTCCTTCGTTTGTAGGACGCCCCAAGCCCGATCTAGGAGTCGCTGCTGTACTAGAAGTAGCCTTCATGCCTTAAAAAGTATTAACAAGTATTTGAGTGACTGACTCTTTTAAAAAATGGTGCGATTGCATCGCCCTGTTCCTTGAACGTCGATTGTTTGCATGAGAAGCAGCTCTGGAATTTGTTCCTATTTTATTTGTATGCTATTATTGGAGTTGAATTGAATTAACTAGGCCAATTTGCCATGTCAATCATCATCCGTAATAATTATGTTCCACGGATTGACTTTTTGCTGTGTAAAAATTAACTATTTATAACGTCAAAATATTTTTTTAAATTTGACATGTCATAATATATATTATAAGTTGTGTAACCACGGCGAATAACATGCCCCGCCACTACCAAAGAACTTGGCTACTGTATTGTGCCTTCTTGTTGGGCTCTAAAACTAAGTCTCAGCATTATAAACAAAACTGCTAACTTTATATGAAGAGACTAAATTTACTTTTGTGTTTGTTTAAATATTTTATCAGTGAAGATGACACGAATTGTTGGGTCTCTTGTATCCGAGTAGGGCAGCGTGGCCGACATACCGGTTGTCTTTCATGCATAGGACACAAGTCGTCTATCCTGTGTCGTGGTCACGATGAAATGTACTTGCCAAATGATGAGATCTTGTGTATGTGGCGATCTTCATTTCGACTGCCCATTGAATACTGTGCACTCCCTGTAGAGACCAAAACTTGTATGTATTGTATATTCAAACAGGGTTCCAGTTCCTAACAAGTTTAGATGTAAACAGGTACAAAATTTAACTGTCCGGCTGCACGTTTTCAATAAAAATTCCTAGGATTTTTCATAAATTGTTTGTCTTCTGTATTGAGTACAACGATTTAAGAGTATAATACTGTTTCCAGTACTGCCAAATGAACATTGATTGTTGGACGGTCTTGTGAAAATGAACCAACTGCAAGAAGAAAAAGTGCTCAACTTGTAAGTATTAATAGTATAAAATTAAAGGATCTTGGAAAGCTCTTTAAACACCATTAAAAAAAGATAAGAGAAGAAACCACAATATCTATATTTATATAAAAACCTGTATACAAATTGTTTGTGGTAGGTTAGTACTGAAATGGACAAATCGTGATGATTGTGTGGTAGTGTCGTAGATCGGTGGTTCTGAGTTCAAATCCTCGCAAGGAACCTGATGACATGTCTACAGAAGTTACTTTTATGATGCTGGTTTGATTGGCAGTAAATAGCTTGTTTATAATACAAAGGCATATTGTCTCTTGATTTATTATTTTAAAATCTATTTAATCGAAAGCATGTTCAGAGTTTGGAACATGTCGACAGTGTACGAAGCGGCCCATAAATCTACATTGTGCGTGTGTGCAATTCGCATTCCACGACAAATGTCAAATAGCCTTGAAAGCCGATTTTTGAAAAATAATACTGTACAATTCGCAACACGCAAAACTCGCTCACTTGCTTTAATTTGATCGTTAATGGCAACAATGCTATCGATGCCTCGGTGAGAAATGACTTGTCAAAAGCAGCTTCGTAATTTTAACCGTGGAAAATCGTATAATATAGGTAATTTTAATTCCTATTTTTTCTTTCCCTATTTAATTTCTAACTCGATAACTGCGGTAGGGGCAAACACGCTGTTATCAACAACAATATCAAGTATTCTGTTTTATGACAAAGTTTATCACTTATAATAATGTACATGTAAAATGGGTTCATTCTTTTGACCGTATAAATGGACACCCGGGGGCCCCCATGGTTTTGTCACGTTCACAAAGACACGTGATCTGGTGACCGTCTTGACACCAAGCTTATTTGGTCGCGTAATGCCTCATTAAAAGACTGAATACCCGTGCCACCCGTGCGATCAAATCTGCCACAGACACCCAGGGATGGGAACAGATCGGAAGGTGTGAATGAGCGGTCAGGGCCCCCCGGCTAAATTCACACCCAATTCGTTCAGGGCTAGCTAATAATCAATACAGGGCCCCAACTAAGATTTAACTAAACAGTATTTGCTCTGAACTTTAAAACAACGTCACCAACAAAGAATCGAGTTCAAAATGACGTTAAATGCAATTTACATCATATGGTTCGCATGGTGTATACCTTTAAGTACAGCAGATGGCGAATATATCTTATCATCGTATGCTGTCTATAATACCCGAGGGATAAGATGTGTGTTGCGATCCACTAGTCTGACTAGAATCACCAAGAATAATCATGCAGTAAAAAAAAAAAAGTATATTGTCTTACGTTAAATGCACACACGCATGTGGTCTAATGTATTAAACATATGCCTACTCTTAATTTTTTTTAATGTTTTATAATCAGAGATACGTCTGTCAATAATTCCTTGTTTAATAAGGAATTATTAAATGAATCGGAACAAGTGGATATAATTTCAAGGAAAGTGACGCTTCTGAATTCATTATGATAAAAGTACTAAATTGAATACTAACATACAACTGCAAGCATATTGTATATAAACGCCTGCAATACATCATCCCATTTCAACGGAATTCACTGGTAATCAATTGACACTGCGGGATATTAAGAAAATATATTGTACACAAATCGATATGTATTACTTCATTATCATGATTATATTCAAAGCGGCATGATGCAGTTAATCACAGTTATATCAAGTTATTAGGGGAAATAATTACAATCATAGTATAAGGCGAATGCTGATCGAAGACAGTGTAAGCACATTAATTACAGTAATAACAATACTTGGCTTATACAATACTACAGGCCAATACCGCAGATGAATGTTATACAGTGTTACATAATATATATAAATAGGCCTACTTTGCTATATGTTAACCATATATATGCATTAGCAGCGCATCACCGACACACACCAAAAAACAGAACGTTAACGTAAAAGTTGCGGACGGTGAGGAATATTTAAGTCCATGTGTGTGTGTGTGTGTGTGTGTGTGTGTGTGTGTGTGTGTGTGTGTGTGTGTGTGTGTAATGGCGGATCTAGGCCCTTTTGTAAGGGTGGGGGGTGTCAATCTGTATATTTGTTAAAAAAATATCCTTTGTAATAAGAGGCATAGTTAAAATAGGTATATGAATAGCTTTCTGAAAATATTAAATATATGAATAAAGAAATACGATTTCCTGGTATCTACAGAACAAAACTTATCATTAAAAATGAAACATTCGAACATTTCGAAATGTAAGCATAGCAAAGTACGATTCCCTGGCATCTATAGATAAAACAATCCCCACAATGTTATCTAGTGTGGTCTGGTGGGTATGCCCCCCGAAATTTCGAAATGTGGGTATTATAAAATGTGATTTCCTGGCATCGTCAAACATATTGACATCTTTTAGTACCTAAGTTTTATGATCTGGCATCTGCAGAAAGATACCTAAGCTACCTACTAATAGGGTCTGGAGGCGGCTTCCAGAAATTTGAAATACAGGCATAAAGAGATGCGATTTTATTTGCATCAACGGATGTTCCTGGACGTTTTTGTTTTTTAATGTAGGCATACTGAAATTGCATATAATTATTCATAATCTTGTGAGTGGGGTCTAGAGGATTGATCCTGGAAATTTAGAAGACTATGTATACATCTATGCATGCTGCTTCCTGTCATCTCTAGAGAGAAATTGGCATTTGTATTATTATTAGAGGTTTATATAAAACATGAACAATCAGAATCGTTAATATCCTAGAATATAGAATTAATATTTGTTTTATTTATTTGCGCTGTTCATTGCGTTGTGCTCCGCTTTATTATATATAAAGCAAAGATTTGACAACACCCTCTCTATGGCACAGGTGAGTCTTCAGACCCGTAAGACACACACTGGGGTCCGCTGATGATATAAATGGTGCTCGTATACAATATGTGAAATCTCACAAAACGGTTAACGCTCCGACAACCTAATTCACATGTTTTTGTTTCTATTAACTCTTCCCCCCACACCCCCCGTCTCTCTCTCTCTCTCTCTCTCTCTCTCTCTCTCTCATTTAGGACATGTCA
>JAUTBT010000592.1:0-11158 GCA_032361225.1 Lepetodrilus schrolli | reverse complement strand
TATATGATTGTTTGTTGTGACAGGTACAGTAGTATATATCCTCGGTAACAACAATGAAGTCCCTTATCATTGTGGTCGTTGTCGCGGTTGCTGTTGGTTACGTCAACTGTGATGGAGAACTCACAGAAGAGCAGAAGAAATACGCGACGAGTACCCAGAATACAGCGAGGGCTAGCAAGGGAGCCAGCAACATGTACAAACTGGTGAGTATAATCAAAACACTAAACTACGAGTTATTCTTTATTGTATATTATTTTTAAATTGGGATTTAGAACCGCTTTCAAGATTATTTCACTTCTATCACGGCTTGTCAGTTTAGGACAGGAGGAAACCCGCAACATCCGTAACGCTGAATGTTGCAGTAAACCTGCGAGCATCGGCTGGTACTGACTTGACCAACTTCCAAGGATGATAACTGCATTGCCACTCTACAGACAGTGCATCCTGTTGTAGCCGCGTGTGACATAAGATGCTCCTACTGGTCTCGGCCAGCGGGGTTACCCCTTTGGATCATTCGGTAGAGCGTTGGACTCGAAATCCAGCAACTCGGGTTCGAATCCCAGGATCGGCATGATCCTCTGTTACACTATCAATATCGCGTCAGAAAGGTAACTTTCGCGAACATTGATGCCGGGCTCCCGGGTCGGGATTTGAACCTGGAACCTTTGGCTCCGAAGACTTGTATGTATGGCTATCACGGGAATAAATACTGTTACAGTCATATCATTTCCGATTCCGAGCTTAGTATTTCTCAATTTCAATACAACATGAATAATACATAGTTTACGCGCGTTAAGCGTGTGATTCTGGATTTGTTAACTATCAACGTAATGACAATACTTTACATAGTAAATGAACATGTCTGTTATGAAGGTTAATTGTTCTGCAGATTTTAGAACACAGACAACATCGATGCGGTGACGTGTAGAAGCGTGTATAAGATACAGCGGATGGTCACACACTTTACTGATATGGCCATCGTTCCACATATTAACTGTTATGCCTCATGACAGATTAATTCCTTATCACAGATATCGTTGAAATTTAAAACCATTTACCCCATGATTGTTTAACTCAGGATTTTACAATAAATGTTGGCATAACCTTGTTGCCTTCGTAGCCAATGAATCTCATTTGACAACTTTATAAATGAATCTTAATTTGCAAACAAAATATTCTTTCTTTTATATTTTTTCCCAAATAAAAAAAACCATATACTTCCTTTTGCCCATGAGTTTAGTAAGACTAGATGAATTATTCTAGAAACATTTTTGAGTAAAAGTTGAATCTTAAGTGATTTAAGATGATCTGAGGTCGCTGAATCCGAAAATAACAGCAACTCGTCTAGAAGCACAATATGGATGAATTCCTTGACCCAACACCCATTGATATCAAACTCGTTGAAACAAATAATCAGAGAGTTAAACTCTAAACTGTATCTTTCACACGTATATAGATACTACGACAACACCCCTCTTGTTGATCACAAATAATTACTGTATATTGATCCCTGTTTGTTTTCATGTACCACCATTTGGTGGTTTTTATAGAACACACTGAAACTGATTGACCTAACAATGGTTTAATTTGTACTTATTTTCAAACTTCAATTTGTAAACCAAGTATGCCAAGTATTTATCTCATGAGTTGCAAGAATGCAAGAAGACTTCATTACGTAGCGGTATGCAAGTATATTCCTTATAGGTTATAAAGCGCTACTTCATTGGAATTTGTGGTTAGGAACATTTGTCAGTTCAGAATATCTGTGATTTACTGGCCAGTGATTGGTTATAAATGTTAATTCTACTTTATTTGACAGGTACAACATCTAGCACTTCAAATAAATTCAGTTTTATTCCCAAGAGTGCTAATTTCTTACATGTGTAAGGCTACGAGTTGAATGACAGCTTAGTTTAATTTAACTGGCCAGATTATGTGCAGATCTATAATGACGTCAGGTCACTTCCTGTCTGGGAAGTTCGAGCATTTTTCTTGATTTCTATTTTACTGGGAAAGTGAACTTTGCAATAAGGTATGTTTGCTGATATTCGACTGACGGGTTCAATAGTTAAGCTTAAATATGTTAACACTGTCGCCTATGGGAATTTATTTGGTGTTGATAACCAATAACTTGTATATTCCTGTCTTACGATCCTTCTCATTGTCAGATCTGGGACGCTGACTTGGAAAAAGAGATGAAGGCGCTTGTAGACAAATGTCTGTGGAAGCACACCGCCGACGATGTGCGAACGTGGGGTGAAAACCTGGCGCAACTTAGGTTCCCAAACCCTGCTTACCTGAAAAGCTTTGGCTGGAAGCAGAAGATCGATATTCTGGTCACCAAAGGAATGTCTGGGTTCGATTCCTGGGTAACAGAGGACAAATACGACATATACAAGAACTTCTCATGCGCGTTCCGGCTGGAGAATGGTAAAACATGCGGCCACTATACACAGGTGAGTGGACAAATAAAAAAACAGCAAAGTTTGCATTAGTATACATGTACTTGTATGAATCATGAAAACAATAATTTATTGAAAAACCTCTTATACACTGATCTATATTCACACTCCCAATTGAATACAGTGTGGAATTAAAAGTATACCCTTGGCGAATATCTTGTGTATTCATAAATTATCGGAAAAGAACAAGAAAAATAAGAATATCTAGTAGCGTATTATCGTGTCATGTGTATCATGTATGTTATACGTATATTGAGAGTACATGGTGATGTATGTCCATTTCTTTGGACAACTATGACATCGTTGTTTTAGAAGATAATTTTTCGTCTTCGATAGGTGGTATGGGCAGCTTCGAGCAAAGTGGGATGTGCAGCCAAGAACTGTCTCGACTTCACACAAAGCCAGTCACCGGAAAAGATCACACACAATGTGTGGATCCTTGCATGCGCTTACAGAGTTCCGTAAGTTGAACAGATAGCTTGTTGTTGACAATGTTGTTTGCGTGGAAACAATCAATCTCATACGAAACTGACGCTCAGATATTCGGCCAAATGTTTTGGGATCGAAACGAGGTCTGATTTTAATTATATTGAGAAACAAGTCTCCGGGATTAAGAAACTTTTTTGAGTACGAATTCATGCTCAACTCAAAAGTTTTGTTTACAAATCCCCACATAAAAGTTTAGCTTGAGCATGACATCGTACTCAAACGGTTTCGTAATCTCGGGGCTAGTTCATCAATCGTAACAGCATGGCGTCATTTCCGCTTTGCTCTCATAAACGCTTGGATCTAGATACCGGGGTATCTATTCACAAAGGTCTCTTATCCTCTAAGAGACCATAGCGCTCTCTGTGTAAGTGTATTTGCTATCTCTGTAGTCTATTAGTGGATAAGATAGCTTCGTGAAAGGTATACCCAGGCTTCCATCTTTTAAACATTCGAGATAATCTCACCCCATCCGGCCCCGAGATTACGGAACGTTTGAGTACCAATTCATACTCAAACTCAAATTTATATATATATATATGAATGATGTTGAGCATGAATTCGTACTCAAATAAAGTTTCGTAATATTGAGGCCGGTTGCCAGAACTACTTTTATCGCTACAATAATTTTAGCCAACCATAAGTATTCTCAAGTATTTCAGCGACAAAAGTGTTTCATGCAATGGAATTGCATTTGTAGCGGGTCCCTACAATTTTATTTACACTCAATTGTAGCTACAGTTGTTCTGAGCAACGACGCACAGATTCAAGCGTATAAATAGGCCTATATTGAACATGACGTTATCATATTCCATTAGAACAGTTCATGTCTGTCATCCTGGCCAGCGGTCTTGGTGCAATCTCCAGTTCTGTTTCAGAGGTAACATGGCTGGAGAGAAGGCATTCGAAACAGGAAAGGCTTGTTCTGCGTGTAAATCTGGTGACAAATGTGAAGATAAGCTTTGTGTCGGTAAGTAATAGATCTATGCTCCTGCTAGTAAATGGCTCAATGAACGAAATGTGGATGTTACCATTATAGTAAAGAGAAATTTCATGTCAGAATTGAACATGGGAGATCTATGGCTAGCGAAAAGATTATCTATATTAATTTGTAAATAATATACTAGTATTTTACTTTTTGTTTTATTTTTTATTGTTGTTGTTTTTTGTTCACATATCTATGTTTCTGTGACGTATTTTCAGAATTAAACATTGGAAATCTATTATATAGGCTGCGAAAAGAGTATCTATGCTAATTTTAAAATAATATATTTGTATTTTATTTGTTGTTTTTTCTCATATATTAATTTTCTCTAACGTATTATAATATTTATATATTCTTAGGGCTGTCATAATAACATCAGAATGATCAGTATAATTGCATATTATTTTCTTTCGGTTTCAGCTTCCTAGATATACACAGATTACGCAGCAAGACATAACACGACACGGGATGATTTATTTCATGGAACTTTTAATCTAAATTTGCATTTAGTTCCAAATCTCTTGATTAAGTCTAAAAATACATAACTGTCGCGGAATATTCATGTTCCATATTAATCGCATAGGTCGCAAGATGTAATTTGTAGCAAATAATACTGGTATTAATTGCAAGAATTGATTACGTATTTGTTTTTACAACGTACAAATTATGTATTCTGTTCGTATGAAGTACGCATCAAATTTTATTTAGGCATGTAAATGCAAAGTTATTGAAAGTTGTTTCAATAAATCATGAATGGATAGCTATGCTTTTTTCCATCTCTGGTCAAGGCAATTTATAACATTGGTTATAGTAGACTGTCGAAGGTCCCGAGCTCGAACACATCTCGCGAACGTAGAATCCAATGCCAGCGTAAATTCCCCATTGTTATGTGCTCTGGCTTGTATGCGATATGTACAGTTTAGTTTTCATGATGGATTCATCAGTTCTATGTGGTGCTCGCGTGTTTACTGCAACATTATTAGTCTATATGCGCTACAGGCGCTGCGAGGTTCATCCTGTGTTAACTTGACAAGCCGTGAATATGAGTGGAGTATAATCTGAATAAAAGAAATATTTCGGGAAAATGTACAAGGTAGACAATGGCGAAAAGTGAAAAAGTGAACTATAGGTTTCTTACGTCGATTTCCACAGTATGTCAGCGATATATACTCAACAAAATAAATTACGGGCCAGCAAAGATTTTGTGCTGAAGCTTTCCACCAAATTTCGGAACTTGAAGAATCTGGTGTCATTCTTCTTCCAATGCATCTGCAGAGAAAAAGTGTGTGTGTGTGTGTGTGTGTGTGAGAGAGAGAGAGAGAGAGAGAGAGAGAGAAAGTGTGTGTGTGTGTGTGTGTGTGTGTGTGTGTGTGTGTGTGCGTGTGTGTGTGCGTGTGTGTGTGTGTGTATTTTCCTGGTGCCAGGCCAAAATAAAATATATGATTTCCATTGAAAACCTAACTGGTCCAATTTCAATCCCGATAACACTAAAGTCCTAAGTAATCAATACAACACCACTACGTGCAAGTACTTATATACTACAATGTAATTCCAAATTGCATCACAAGTAAAATAAACTACGTTTAACTCATTCATACACACATTAAAGAAGAGCCTTTACATCCTGGGACAATGCCATGGTTATTGATGGTTATTGATGGTTATTGATGGTTATTGATGGTTATAGATACATATCTAATTTACCAAAGTGTTGATTGTATTGAATTGTGCTTGGACATAACACATGTTATCGATTTCGGTCTGTATATCATTACTGTAGACAGACATAATAGTACGTATAATAGTACACATACATTAAATCATTATTGTACTGATAGGCGTATCAAGCATTTGTCACCATTGTAAAATCAATATAGCCATAATAGCTTTCAACTAACAATAGATAAGCCTGCACATGCCATATAATAATTATTCGAACGGCATGTACATCAATTTGTGTACATCAATTCAAATACTAGTATCTAACTGGGAGTGTATTAAGCTCGGTGATGGATAAAACCCAAATATATTAATTTTAGTCGCATTTAGCAATGTAAGAAGGGAATAATATCACAAATTGTGATCCGTGGCTTTTAAAGATATCTTATGATTTTGGTACATTGTATATAATACCAATAACATCGCGAGTGGATTGTTTTAAGAGAAAGCTAACTATTCGTTATTGCGCGGACATAGTTATTATTATATAATTTGTTTAAATTGCTATATTAAAGTTGGTATTATTATTAACGTGTCTCAGTTTACTCCTCTACTGGTTTCGTGTTTTGTTGGTTGCTACCTTCTTCCGTATTGCTCACTCTCGATATTGTATTGCCTTGATAATAGCTTACTCATAACCCAACTGCGGACGTTACTATCACAAACGTAAGTACCCCAGCCATCACATACAGATGCCCGAAGGCCAGAACATGCGCATTAATACTGACACCAGATACAGCAACACCATAGTGCCTGTCCCAGACTATGTCCAGTATTATGAACCCTAGAGAAAGCGGAATATTCTCAGCGTTCCCGAGAACATGGCGGAGAAGACTCCAAGTACAAGGTTTCTGAGAATAGAATGGTGGCCGCCAGTCTCAGCATCGTTATCTTGACAGAGGTAAGCTATCCACAGGACGACGGTGTACCGGTGTTGCACGGTGTCCGTTTTACAGACAGGGAGGTCACGGGAACGTGGAAGAAGACGTTCAAGGTTATCAGTCTTCCTGTTCCCAGAAGCGTGCTGGAAACGAAGAAGACGACGAGGAAGTACGACAGGGAAAATAAAATGTTGGTCATCGTACACGTTAAGGGCGAGGACAGACTAGTCTCAGGCGACGATGACTTTGACGGGAAACATCTTACACTGGTCCTGGTGCCTCCCGGAATAAAGAGATACGACATCTTTCTCAGCTTCCTTATTTTGAATTAGCCCGTTAGTTCCACAGAACGCTCGTAGCACTACGAGAGACGTAACTCCTATACATATGGCGTTACGACTCTCTACGTTCTGTGGAACTGGGGCCTGGATATCTAGGAATGTGAGGCCTAACACGGAATTGTTAATTGCTTGAAGAAATAATAACATTGAAAGTACAACATTAGTATGTATACATGTACATGCATGACGTTTTGTAGAAATACAAGTACTCTATATATTCTTTAAATTGTCCATTTCCATTGTTAATTTTGATACTCGTTTTATACATGTATAAATCAGTATAATGAAATCATCCTATTAGCAAGTTTAATCCTATTAAAAAGCACTCAGTGAAACATTATAAAAAACCAAGAGCTATAATAGATAATCATATACTCATCTGTTCATAGTATTTGGCCGATACCATTCCAGAGTATTGTTAGCGAAACGTGACAGTGACCTAGGGCCGAGATGCCACTAGCCCTTTAAAGGTCAGCTTGTCTTTTTCTCCATCTGTATTTTGACTTCAGGTTAAATGATCATAGGATTTGTGTCACCAGTGCATAAATACTATCCTTGGTTTGTCAGTACTAGCCCGAGTTTACTGCAAACAATATTTTCTATTGGTGTTGAAGATGTTCTGTCGAGAACTGAAAAGTCGAAATGTGATTGAAATAATAATAATAATAATAAATAAATAAAAGTAAGTAGATTTATATAGATAGCGTAATTGCTTCCGTGCAGCAGGACACTCTCACAGCGTTAGTTGGTAAAGCATGAATCCTTTTAGAGAGTGAAAAGGGATGTCTTAAGCAGAGGTTTGAAAGTAGAATAGCAGGGACAAGTCCTTAAGCAAAATAACCTCTTTATTGGCTCTAAAGACAAGCTCTAATATACACACACTCTATTCAGACCAGACATTTCTATACAGTTGTTATATCGAAGATTGCCACTTTGATTATGTTGATAGTGTGTTTTGTCAAAAGAACATTGGGTTAATAGCACAGACTGAAATAGTGTATACTCCCCAGGGAGTTGAGAAGAAATAACGAATGTATACGGATCCATTGATCAGGGTAATAAGGTAGCTTTGAACGTATTTTCGAGGTCGGTTGACATTATTTCTGCGGAATCGTATGTCTATAAACTTCCCTAATGTGGCCATTATAGAAGTTCAGTGGTAATATTCTAGTCTAGGAGTCCTTCAGTATTCATTAAGTGTAATGACTCTCAGTTTTCATTTTGTATCTGAATCAGTCCCAGGATTTGACCATACGCCATCCAATCCTCTGAACTGCAGGGCGATTCACACATTTTATTCATTCCAAGGTACTGAAATTCTACAAGCTGTCAGTAGCCGTTGGTAAAGGATGACGTCATCCAGAATTGTGTACACAAATCTTGATACCCTTGATGGTGTACTGTCCATCCCAGGTGGCCTTCCCTTCAGTTCTTTATCTATAGAAACCCACATAAAATATATTCATAGTCTTATCTCTGTGACATATAAAGAATTCTCTGGTAAAAAAAGCATGATTTTATCTCATCTTATCTGGGAAGAGAAACACAGTGGCTATTACGGCGTCACAATACCGCTTCTCTTCAAACATCAAACATCGCAATATAAAAGTTTTCACTTTGTTTCTTCGTGGCTTCTACTGAACATAAAAAGAAATAACCTTCACAGGACTCCATTTAATGTTATTACTCAAACGTATTTCCAAAGTTTATATAAAACCAAGGATCGCGATACGTATCGTATTGTGAGGTTGGTTTACCGTGCCACCCTATACTAGTGGCTATGCTACTACTATATATATATATTTTTTTAATTTGGGCTTTAGAGTCGCTTTCAAGATTCTTTCACTTATATCACGACTTGTCAGTTTAGGGCAGGAGAAAACCTGCAACATCTGTAGCGCTGAATGTTGCAGTAAACCTGCGAGCACCGGCTGGTACTGACAAGACCAAGGATGATAACTGCATTGCCACTCTACAGACATCACATCCTATCAATATCGCGTCAGAAAGGAAACTTTCGCAAACATTGATGCCGGGGCCCCCGGGATGGGATTTGAACCTGGAACCTTGGCTCCGAAGTCCAACTGTTCTACCACTGCGCTACCACCCGCGCTACTACTATAAATAAATACCCTATACTAGTGGCAATTCTACTACTATTAATAAATACCCTATACTAGTGGCAATTCTACTACTATTAATAAATATCCTGTACTAGTGGCAATTCTACTACTATTAATAAATATCCTGTACTAGCGGCTATGCTACTACTATAGGATATTTATTTATAGAAGTAGCATTCTCAAGTCTTAAATAAAAACAAACACACAGAATTCAGTATACAGTTTATGTCTTTGCAAACAAACAAAATTGCTGTCCTGATTCAGTTAGAGGAACAATACAATAAATGACTAGACAACAGTAACCCGCTTCATTCTCTTAATCAGCTATATTATGGCTATATAATATACTTGCACAGTAATATGAACATTTAAACGTATAATGTTAAGTAGACCATAACCAATATTAACTAGCACTGGTTATGTTAAAATGCATTCAATATAATAACTACTGAGGTATATAAGATAAATGCAAGACACAGAAAAAGGGATACATTTATTGATAACAAAGCTAGGAAATATTCGATGAAAATGAAGAACTTAAAAATCATGGGTTCGGTCGTGAAAATTTCAATGAGCATTATATAAATAATAAAGTCGTTGGCTTCCATCAGGGAAAGTCATACTGTATATACTTATACGTCTACATTGTCAATGAGGTTGATAAATTCAGTAATATATGAACACTAATGTGAGATTCTATTTATCAAACTGTAGAAAAGATTTTCAATCACAAACACTACATAGGTACATGTCCAGCAGACGAAATTAAGTTCCAAGTAAATGTGTAAAATTAATAAATGAGATTGCATATTTAATGGAAGAAATTAAGTCCCAAAAGCTCTAAAAGAGGTCCAAAAACACTTTGACATCACGTATGTTATTGCACTCATTAAAATATCAATATTCACCATGGGTTTATTGCACTCCCAAACTACTTCATTGAATTTCTGCCCCCATTTTTGGTCACATCATCTTTACCATTACATTTCAAATATATTTTTTATTTTTAAATTTTTTAATTTTTTTTATTAGTATTACTTTTTGTTATGTAATATACACTCAGAAATTTTTTCACTGACCCCATTTAAAAATACGAGAGGCATTGTAGAGCACATCAATTTTGAAAAATTTCACTTATTTTAGTATTCAACCCAGCTACTTGTATAGATATGTCAAAAGCTTGTCCCTCATAAACATCATAAACAGTGACATGTTTCTGTAGCTTTTGTCCATGTGCTTAGTGGAGAAAGTTCCAATGTATCCCGTTAGCAACAAACCACAAAATGTTTCACACATGAAAGGAAGAAGTCAATCTCTAGTCTCGCAACAAATAACTGCAATTTTGTGGGTACCATTTCATGGTAAAATACCGTAATTCAATTTTAGTATCTTTCTAATAATTTTATAATTTTTGCTTGCTCAAATTAATACAAGAATAACAGTACATTTAACAAAACAAAATTATATAATTTATGATGGGTAAGCATAGAAACACGCATTTTGATAATGAATCATGGCCACTATTAATCAATGGCCATTGCATAAACTTTAACAAGAAATCATAGGAAAAGATATAATGTGGTTGTATGACTTTAACAACAAATGCAACGAACACATGTTGGAATTAAATTTAACACCTGTCTGATGCACATTCAGGTAATAGGGTGGGTAGTGTGTTGGACTATTAACCTGAATGTTTGAGTTTGATTCCAGTCTAGGGGTCATGGCATCTTTCAATACAGAGAAAAGCAATGAAAATAATATACTTGTATAATTATGAAAGCAATTAATGTTGATGGTCCATAGATTATATAACATTTGTTAAATTGGTGGCAAAGGTTCATCATCGGAGGGCTGCAGGTGTATGGGTACCTGAAGGTGTATTCATGAGGTACCTGAAGGTGTATTCATGAGGCACCTAAAGTGTATTCATGAGGTACCTGAAGGTGTATTCATGAGGTACCTGAAGGTGTATTCATGAGGCACCTAAAGGTGTATTCATGAGGTACCTGAAGGTGTATTCATGAGGTACCTGAAGGTGTATTCATGAGGTACCTGAAGGTGTATTCATGAGGTACCTGAAAGTGTATTCATGAGGTACCTGAAGGTGTATTCATGAGGCACCTAAAGGTGTATTCATGAGGTACCTGAAGGTGTATTC
>JAUTBT010000591.1:0-11159 GCA_032361225.1 Lepetodrilus schrolli | reverse complement strand
GTCAAGGCTGCTCAGAACACATACTTTGTCAAGGCTGCTCAGAACACATACTTTGTCAAGGCTGCTCAGAACACATACTTTGTCAAGGCTGCTCAGAACACATATTTTGTCAAGGCTGCTCAGAAATACTTTGTTAAGGCTGCTCAGAGCATATACTTTGTCAAGGCTGCTCAGAACACATATTTTGTCAAGGCAGCTCAGAAATACATGCCCTGAGCTTTTCATTGCTCAGACAATCAAATGAATTCAATTTTTCATTTGTAAGCAGACAATAGGGAGTAAAGATTAGAGAATTATAATTAAACTATTAACCTTTTTCTGCAATCAGTTATACCAAATATTTAAGTGTAGTTAATACAGCAGGGAGAGGGTCACTACAGCAGTTAGTTCTAAAATAGTTAGTTCCGTTTACCTTGTTTAGCTCTGCATTTTTAACTTTGAAATTTTTACATTCAGAACTTCATGGACGCCTTTGCGGAGGCGGCTGAGAGTACATACGGCTGTCTGCTGGTGCACGCGAAGGTGGCTGTGGCCACACGGAAGTGGTGGACGTTGTCACCGACTGAGCTGGTGCTGCTGTCTCTCCTGGTGCCGTCCATGCCGCCATGCTCATCTCGAGACATCCCTGTGTTCTTGCCTCAACTCAGCCCCACAGTGAGTTACATCCATTTTAGTCTATTTTTGCCTACCGGGTATCCATCATCCAACCCATCAACAACAGGCTGTCAGTGAGTGAATTTAGACTGTTCAAGCCTACAGGGTACCCATACAGCAACCCCAGGAATCTTCCTGAAACAAGGCTAAATATCTGAATAACATTCTGATGCATTTCTGCATTGTTCTAGAGAGAGAAATACATTTCATTCTACCAGGTTTCCATCTCTTCCATCAACCCATCAAAGTCTATTCAAGCCTACTGAGTACCCATCCCACAACCTCCCGGAACCTCGAGGCATATCTTGAAATCTGAATAATGATATACTATGAATATTATGTAATCTACAATGCAGGTCGCTCATCGACTTCTGACCTTTCAACTCCTGAGACACGTGGAAGTGTGCGTCATTGTGGGACCCTCACCCTCCCTCACATCACTCTCGCAGGAGGTATGTTTCCTTGTTTCCTCATTTTTGCAATGTCATGGGAGGGCAAGTGGGATAAAGTACTGTGTATGGCATACAGGGTTATTGTTCCAAAATCAATTGGTACATTTTCTTGTTTCCTAGCAAGTCAGTATCATGACAGGGCAAGTGGTCTAAAGTACCTGTACAGGTAACTGCTCTAACCTCATCAAGTTATTTCCTCGTTTATTTTGTTGGTTGAAGAATCCTGTATCATTTATTTGAGAATCTCTATAATTACAACTGAAGAACATTCCAAATTCTATTAACCCTTTCCCTGTTGGATTAATCACAGCCATTGCTCTAGAGGGCACCCCCAGTAGTGTGAAGGTTAAAGAAACACACAAATCAACTACATTTCACAGAGACATTCCTATCAACAGAAGTGTCAGCTATGAGCTGTATCAAGTGTAAGGTGTCAATCACTTGTCAACAAGCTGGCAGCCAATGAAATTTGCCAATATCAATATCATGTACACACACTTTAATATTGCAGGTGATGCGATTCTGGAAAGCAGGAATTGACCCTCTGAAAGCTATACGGAACCACCACCCACGGAACTACCCACCAACCCTGGGCCTGGACCAGAATGTCCTGGGGTGAGAGAAACCAGGGATATGTCTGCTAGAACCAGTGCAAATAAATTATGTTCTGATCTCATGTTATTCAATCCATTTCCATCTAAAACCTGCAATCATTTGCAGTTTGGCTCTATTATGGTATGTTTTGGTGAAAATATTTAAAGTATATTATTTTGACAGCTTCCTCCTGGTGAATACTGACACTCACAGATGTCTGAGCAGCATCGACTTCCTGGCTGGGGACAGATCAAAACCTCCAGGTAATCAGATATATCAGGGGAACCTACCAGATTGTATTAACCTCTTCGATGCTGGAGGCAATCAGAGGTGCACTATCGTGAAATGATTATGATCTCTGAGGAGTATTAGAACAATCGGATCAAGCCAGCTGGCTACAAGATTATGAAACATTTTGAGCACGATTTCATGCTCAACTCAACTCAATTTTACATGAGGATCTGTGAACAAAACTGAGTTGACCATGAAATTGTTATCGGAAATGTTTCATAATGTAAGATTTCCATCTATCCGTTCTAATATCAATACTAGTCTCAGATCTCCATATCTTCTAGAATAGTGACAGTACAGTCTAGCTATCAGTTGAAATCTTCCCTGTGTAAGTTCCAGCATATTTCCATCCATTCTAGACAGGATCCTGCCTCCGGATAGGAAGAGAGATATTCTGCGGACATTCTACAAGAAAGTGATCGGCACCTACTTCTCCTCTTCCGTGGAAAACAGTAGCAAAGGTATGAAACCTGTTATGGTTTATATCCATTTAAAAAAATTTATCGTCAGAACTTAACATTTTTGTTTCTTTTTGTTGTCCTAGGACCATCAGAATCCCCACACGAGGCACTAGAGACGTACGTGGTGTGTGAGTCCCACAAGTGTTACGCCCTGCAGACCAGACCTCACCAGATCTATGTCATGTACGACACCAACGTACCAACCTTCGCCATGAGGTCAGAACTTGGGAACTTAGCAGTTGTTTTATGTGTAGGATAACGCATGAGCAGTTGTTTTATGTGTAGGATAACACATGAGCAGTTGTTTTATGTGTAGGATAACGCATGAGCAGTTGTTTTATGTGTAGGATAATGCATGAGCAGTTGTTTTATGTGTAGGATAACGCATGAGCAGTTGTTTTATGTGTAGGATAACGCATGAGCAGTTGTTTTATGTGTAGGATAACACATGAGCAGTTGTTTTATACATAGAATAACACATGAGGACTTGTGTATTCTAAGACACATGAACAGTTGTTTGTGCATAGGATAACACATAAACAGTTGTGTATACATAGGATAACACATGAGAAGTTATCTTTGTGTATAACAGTTATGTATGTGTAAGATAACATATGAAATTATTTATGCTTACAACAGTGATTTATGTGTAGGACAACACATGAGAAATTATGTGTGCATAGGATAACACATGATAACTAAGTTATTTTAGGGATAGCAACAGGGGTCAGAGTGTATGTTCCAATTTCATTTCACAGAGAAAGAGCTGTTTTACATTTTAGAAGAGGAACATATTGTGGAATAGCATCTTCTATGTCAAAATGTAATCATTCAAATTGCTCTTGCTTCATTCAATGTTATGCCCCAGTCATATGTCATGTTTTGGCCACACCATTGTGCCCCTTTTATGACCCCCACATTATATTGCCACTTCATGTTGCCACATTATATTGCCACTTCATGTTGCCACATTATGTTGCCACATTATGTTGCCACTTCATGTTGCCACATTATATTGCCACTTCATGTTGCCACATTATATTGCCACTTCGTGTTGCCACATTATATTGCCACTTCATGTTGCCACATTATATTGCCACATTATGTTGCCACATTATATTGCCACTTCATGTTGCCACATTATATTGCCACATTATGTTGCCACATTATATTGCCACATTATATTGCCACTTCATGTTGCCACATTATGTTGCCACTTCATGTTGCCACATTATATTGCCACTTCATGTTGCCACATTATATTGCCACATTATGTTGCCACTTCATGTTGCCACATTATATTGCCACATTATGTTGCCACATTATATTGCCACTTCATGTTGCCATGTTATGTTTCCATGTTACCCGTTATTTTTGAACATGTCCAAAATGTATTTTTTTGTCACGCATAATATTTGTACTGCAACTATTTCAGGTCACTGACGCAGAAAGCACTCAGCACTCTAGTCCAGGACAAAGTTGTACAGATATGAACATCTCATTATGTCCACCAATGTCAACAGACATGAAAATGCTGTGGATTCCTGCAATGTCCGTCCTAGAGGAAGACACACAAGGCCTACCAGCAGAGATATCTGTGCCCAGTCTTCAGAAGATATTTGGAGACATTTTCCACTATAAACCGTAGTCTTGTGTATATATGGCTGGCAATTTGTATGTCAATTATTGACAGGTCTTCCAAATCTGTTATATTGTCAATATTTCTATTTTTGTAAAAATATTAGAGTATATTTACTCTTGTACATTCAAATAAATGCATAAAAAGAATATCATGGCTACTTTATGAATCTCTCTGAAAAGGTGCAATTCAAGGCCAATGAGGAATGTTCATTTACAAGTCCAAAAGTAATCCCCCTTGCTGACCTTGAATGCTGATATGTTGCCTTGATATTGTCATAGCTGCTGACATCTGTAAGTGTCCGATAGTAAGAGGAGCTTTACTCAGATGTTTTACTTGCTAAACTGCAAATTCATCATACTTTTCATACATCATGCTTTTAACTTATTTCAGGGAAATATAGGAGACAAAATAAATTAAGGGCTGGCAGATATTTTGTGGGGAAGTATTCTACCAATTTTGGAACTCAGTTTGAGGAATCTGTAGGCCGAGAAGCTCCGACTGTCATACCAGCATGGGGCTGGATTGACGGCAGAGGGATTGAATTTCTAAAACTGAGACGAGCATCCCAGTTTTGATAGATCTGTCCCTCTGCCGTCAATCTAAGCACCACGCAGATAGGACGGTCAGAGCTTCTTGGCCTAGAGGAATCTGGTGCCATTCTTTTTATAAATCTGTAAATTCTTGAAGAGTACCTCGAGTCTGTAGCCATTTGAAAATTCTTCTAAAACTAAATTTATATATTCTAAAAGGCTACTGGCAATTAATATTGTTGACTAATTAATTTAAAAAAACTCAACTCAACAATGAGAGATAGTCAACCAATATTTATTTGGTTGTGAAAATAGACCTGGTCAAGTGCAATTTAGGTCAATAACCACAGAAACGCAGTCAATCATAGAGGTCTGGTGAAATTATGTCGAGATGTTTGCCATAAAATGCAAAACCAAGGGATCATGAGTGTTGGATAAAGAAGAAAAAGCATATCCATGTTTAGGGCTAATGGTAACAACAACCTTAACCCATCATTCCTCGGCCCAAAGTGACCCTTCTCCATTGTGTGCAAGACGTAGCAAGTTTAAACTATTATATCGTATCACAATCACAGGTTTACCTATTTTCTTTCTAATACTAACTAAACTAGTTCTTGGCAAATGCGATGGTGCCAATTCTTTTCAATTTTTTAAAATGTATTATTATTCACATATTTAGAAAAAAAAATTATATGTATTATTATTCACATATTTTGATTATTATTTTTTTTTTATATGTTAAAATAATTACCGCCATCGTCTGATGAGGAATATCACTAAACTTGCAGAGGCAGTAACAGCACATCTGGCAGATCTAGGAATATGTCTGTCTGTACACTTGAGCGGTCTGTATTTACAATATAGGACAATATAAGAACAGGATTGTTTCATGAAGCAAAGTACAAAATGATACATATTTACAACAAGGTAACTTGTACAATTATAAATACATAGACACTCAACTACAGTACTACAGACATTATTACATTAACACTCCACAGGATCTCACTAAATCAAAACTAAGATACGGAATTATGCTGCAGATTATTAATAACATTATATTTATAACATATTGGTATCTGTATTTTAAAGGTTCAATAGAAAGCTATAGAGTTTTGGGGAGTCGTGTGAATAAAAATTGCAACAAAAGTATAATTGGTTCAAATAATGTCCAAAATATTTTTCTAATAATCATTTAATATATTCCTAATTGTCACACACACACACACACACACACACACACATACACATACACACCTATATAAATACATGCTCACAGTCTTTCATACAGATTGCATACAAATTAATCACTTTAATACAATACTTGCTTCAATGAGTAAGAGACTAGACAGAAATTTGGTTAACATTACGCAATATGACTGGAAATGTTGCATGATTATGAAGTGTAACATACCATTCTTAACTAATTTATGTAGATCTACAATACTTTTTTACATATACATGATATTTACTTGACTAGCAACCTATGATGTCACTTGAGATAAGCATATTTTACATAACTAGTGGTAAAAGGTGGTAAATTCATTTGCTTTGCCTCAACTGCAACACCTAATGCTCAACATTTTCCTGTGCTGTGATTGGCCATATCATTCAATCACTCGTTACATGAGCTGCCATGACTGTTCATGACACTTGAGCCGACGTGTCACACTTGACATGTTGCACGAGATGTCATGTCACATGATTTGTTACTTTGACATAACACTTTAGCAATCGTAATGTCTAATGAACTGACCCCCGGCACATGACACTTTGTATGTAACAAGTCCTGGTGAAATACTTGACATGACACTTGACATGACATGACACTTGAAATGACATGGCACTTGAAATGACATGGCACTTGAAATGACATGGCACTTGAAATGACATGACACTTGAAATGACATGGCACTTGAAATGACATGACACTTGAAATGACATGGCACTTGAAATGACATGGCACTTGAAATGACATGACACTTGAAATGACATGACACTTGAAATGACATGGCACTTGAAATGACATGGCACTTGAAATGGCATTGATGTTGTCCAGCACTGAATACTTTTATCAAACAGATATGCAAATAACGTCAAAGTGCAGGTTTGTGGAAGTAATTCAATATTCTGATTTCAGATTGTAGGCGAAATGTTTTTAGCTATACAGTATGTACGATGATGCAGTGTCTATTAATTCGTCCAATGAAAAATCAAATTGAAACAAAATGAACGAAAAGCATTGGAAACAGAAATTTGACAAGACTGCATTAATGGATTGTGCATAATATATTCTACAGGTCCCTGTCGGTGTCACCAGTTTATTTACTTAGCTGTTAGAATGTTTGCAATATGTTAGTGTATGAATGAAGTTTAACATTGCACTACTATGTAATAAAATGTAACAGAAATAATACCACACATACTTAGTAGTTTGAGAAAAAGAAAATCTGCGAAAAATCATAAAGAATCATAATCTGTTGTTAAAATTAAGCAAAGACGGCCTGTTCCTACAGTAACAATGAAGAATAAAATTTTGCACTGTACACTTTGTGGTAAACAACAAATAAAAATTTCCAGGAAATGCAAAATGAAAAAAAAAAGATGGAACAATACAATAATCACAATAAAATTGAAAATGTATAGGATTTAAGAGGAAAACAATGTCTCATGCAATATTATTTAGCATTTAACATCAGGAGCAATAACTGATAAATACATGCATAATGATAACACATAATGAGAAGACTATCATCAATTGAAATATAGAAATAACCACAAATATTGGTTAATTGTTGAAAGCAATAATGAAGAATTTATGTAGTTGCGTACATAGAAACAGTATTTGTTAAATCTAATATAAATACCTCCTTCCAATGAAAAACAAGATATATTGTATACACAAACACTGAAATGCAAGTTTGTCAAATATAACAAAATAACAGGTTGTGGCTACTTTGTACTTGATGATTGCTGAGCATGGAACATTATACAAATATTTATATATCAACTTTCTTGTTCTTGGCTCTTACAATGAATCATGATTAACCTTCTTGCTCCCATGGACAACTGGAGATGCCTCAGAGATTGTTATTAATTGACAAGATTGATTGATTGATTGAATTAGAAATTGACAAGAAGTGTCAGTTTAAGGTGTGCATAATTCAATCACATTTCACAGATTTCTATCTGTATTGGGAACAATTTTCGCAATAAAATGGATAAATGGATTTTTTTGTATCAGGGTGTTATTGTGGCCATCCAATAAACAATGCTGACCTACTTAACAGTGAGCCTCTTGGGATGTGACCTCAACTGGCTTCATAAACATTTTTGCAATTAATTTATCCATGCAGACATGACATGATGATAAAACAAAGTAACATTAATTGACTCTTGCCAAGAAAACAAAAACTGCACATGGAAGTTTTAGTAAACTTCTGGAAATAACTGTCAAGAACAAGCTGTTATGTTTATCCATGTTTCCATTGATAATACCAAATTTGGCTTCAAGTTAGTTTTTAGTAAACATCCTTCCTGTATCTCTATTTAAATAACTTTGATGAAATTCGAACTGTAAACATCACAAGAAACAAGTGTAGATTTAATGAGACATTATTGACACATAAAATTAGTTATGCAAATCATGATTCTTGAAAATCATGAACTATACTACAGAACCTCTTGAAGATCATGAACTATACTACAGAACCTCTTGAATTGTTATGCAGTAGGTATTCTCAAAATGTTTGTTAATATACTAAAATATCCTTTAATATACTAACATCCACCTCTTCCCCACCCCACCCCCACCTTATTTATTGTACAATTTCATCATCAGCTAATTCAAATGTCTCTCATTCATAACACTGCACAGTAATGGAAACTATTTGCCTGACTAACAATACAAGATTATGCTGTTGTACAATTGCTTTGTTAACGAATAACACTAGATTCAGACAAGTATATTCAGCCAAATAAATTAAGGACCAGTAGATGTTTTGTTGGGTAGCTTTCTACCAAAACTTCAAATTCGTCTTGAGGAAACTGCTACCATTCTTCTTCCAATGTGTCTGCTAGTTCTTTAAGAGAACTTGGCACCTATAGACAATTGAACATTCTTCTTTGTTAAAATAACATAAACCTATGGTCCAAAAAGACTACTGGCCCTTAATTAATTTTGTTGAGTATATTTGAGTAGTTGGCTCACACTGTAATCAGACTAATATACACATTTCAGTGTCAGTTTCACATTGCACTAGAACCAGGTGCTTCTCTCAGCTCCTTGGGTGTTTTGTCAATGAGCCAGTCCTGGGTAAAGTATTGTCTCTAGGTAGCTAACACATGTGTGGGTGACAACGACATCTATGACTTATGCATCGTGCTGGTGATTCTGAAGAAGCGCACAAACTTGAAGACCAGGCTGACGATCAGGTACCACACGTTGCGGGCAATGTTGGACCGTGCGATCAGCACTCGCCAGAAGATGACAGCCACGAACGTGTTGAACATGTAGCGGATGTTTCGGAGTCTGGAACAAATTGTCATCAGAGTTTACAAAATGATGGATTGTTTTGTTTATTGATTGAATGAATGAATGAATGAATGAATGAATGAATGAATTAGTATTTTATGTCGGCAATATTTCACCCATATGCGACAACGCTTTGTTTATTGAATTAGTGCTTTAAGGCGCAGCGGGAATATTTCACCCATGCGCAACGATTTACAAAATTAAACGAGTGGCCTAATCCAGAGCAACAATCCATTGTAAAACTTTAGTGAGATGAAGATGGTGACCACCACCTTCATCTTATGATATGTTTACAAGAGATTGTACAGATAAAATATCATTGTGGGTCAGGGTTCAGGAATGTTTGGCATGAAAATGGATTGAATTAATTTTGTATTTATTAATAATAATGGCTATTTATACCGTACCATATCCACCCACTAGTGCATGCTCATAGCGCTACATAATATAATCTTCGTGCGTGGACTATTACGGCTGAATTAGGCACAAACACTCCTCTTTAGGACACTAAATTACAGATTGTCTAACATGACAAACATGACAAACAAACATGACAAACATGACAAACATGACTAACTTTCTGAGGTGGGCACGTGCTGCTGGTAGTGTGGCCAGGTCCTCGTTCAGGAGAAATTTCTTGGTGCCCAGACAGTAGTTCTCTATGTACGTCGGCCAGTGAAGAGGACGTGGGTCAAAGTAGAACGTCTGAAAACACAGCCAGTAATCGGTGTATAAACATTCACTAATAGCACCGGGATACTAGTTCTGGCCCAGAGATCACGAAACCTTTTGAGTACGATTTCATGCTCAAGCTAAAATTTTATATAGGGGTTTGTGAACAAAACCTTGAGTTGAACATGAGTTCATACTCAAAACAGTTTCGAAATCTCTGGCCCAGGGTTCAGGAACTGTGGTAGGTGGGGAAATTTTGGCTTGGATTTAATAGATTTAATAGATTTAATAGATTTAATAGATAAATAAACTCTCAGGATTAATTCACTTACATCACGGATTGTTAGTTTTAGGGCAGGAGGAAATTTGCAACATCTGTAGCACCAAGTATTGTAGTAAACCTTTCGCCACCAATTTGATGTGATAGCAGAGGTCAAGGACATAGGTGTGAGGACACATGGGAGGCATGTGCGGTCAAAGTTGATGAGGACAAGTGGGAGGTCAGGTCATGATGGGGTGTGTGGGGCGTGGGATGGGAGGTCAGGTCATGATGGGGTGTGTGGGGTGCGGGGTGTCATTCCTCACCTTGAGGTCATGAGGTGCCAGGTTGTTCTTCAGCAGGTCTAGGTTGCCGTATGTCCATTCCCAGGAGTTGGAGGTGAAGTAGGTCATGATGTCCATGGACCGGTGAAGTTTCTTGTAAATCTTCACCATCCTGCAGCATAGCACAAATATTTACTGGCAATGCGAGGATGGATACTACATACTGATATAGAACTTCTAGCACAGGGTATGCTGCCAAAACTTGATGAATAATAAGTAAAGGTGGACTTGCACGGGTTGATCGGTTGTAACGATGCGTCGAATCGCACCGTGAGCGTACTTGCGATGAAATTCGCAATGACTGAGATCGCATGACTAGAACAAATTCTACTCTACAACCAATCGAACTAGACTTGCCGCACAACCGATCCACCCATGTGAGTTAGCCGTAAGAATTTGAACCAAGGTCATGATGTAACAGGAATACTGTCTACCGCGAAATTTTTGAGGTAGGCAAATTACAGGACTATCTAGCATTTCAATAAAATATTTGGTAGATATTGTCTAACGTTAGTGGTCATTATATACCTACCCCCTGGTCGTCGCGTGCTGGGGACATGTGATCAGTGTGAATCCATTGCGAGTATCCACACGTTACAACCATGTGATAATTGCTATCCATACATGCCCACTTAGTTTCAAATAAGCGCATGGTTGTAAGAAATTAAGCTGGTTGTAGTCCTGCATAGCCTAACGTAGTACGAGTTTAAAATTATCGACATTAAA
>JAUTBT010000590.1:0-11162 GCA_032361225.1 Lepetodrilus schrolli | reverse complement strand
TATCAATATCGCGTCAGAAAGGTAACTTTTGTGAACATTGATGCCGGGCCCCCGGGGCGGGATTTGAACCTGGAACCTTTGGCTCTGATGTCCAACATTCTACCACTGCGCTACCACCCGCACCTTTCTATGTTATAGGGTAGATAAATAAATAAACGACCAAAACCAGTTGTGTTTATGGATGGGATCCCAATATCCCAACAGCAATGAGCTCTAGAATAAAGTCGTCCCAATCAACCCACAAGTATCGTGATATGTTCCCCAAGATCCCACAGTAACTCTGTTTCACAGATATCGTCACATATATCTTACTCAACAATGCAATATCATGCTAGCCAAGCAACCACACATTGCACTCGCACAATGTTGACAGTTCAATATCACTTTGAGGAAATGGAAAGTTCCATGAAAAAAAAATATTGCTTCAAAAGGATGAAAAACAACAGCAGATATTGTGGTGATTTCATGAAAACAGTTAAACGAAAACAATCTCATTGACATAATCTGTCGCCATTGTTGGCATAGGTCAGAGTTCACCATGTTGTGCAAACAAACGGTCAAGCATGCTTACTTGTGTGGAAGATCCCTGCTTTGGAGACATCCCCAAACACCAACCGAAGCACTTGCCTAGCATTACAGCCGCGAGGCGGGCATCCGTGCTCAGGTCCGTCCGACTACCGTTAGTCCGATGTCGGACCAGGCTAGAGTTGGAAGGCTGAAGAGTTTCTATCATGTTGCTTATTGGACACCCACAGTAAGATAGAAACTCAATGCAACATGGGTGAACTTCACGTTCTAACCATCTATTTAAGGAAATCTACTTAATATTCGTCAATGCCTCATGAATATTCACAAGTCTACAGGTGTAGATGCACACTAAACTTGTAAGGTAGTTGGCAATTTTCATTGGTCGCTGGATGGGTCATGAGAGGTCGTATCATAGTTTTAGTTTTAGTCATGTGTCGATCCAAGGATTTAGAGTTGACATGACATATATATACACACACAGTTTGTCTTTCGGGCACAAGGAGGGCATATTTTTGACTTGACTACCTGTTGCCAGTGGATAAAATTCATTACTGATTGTCTCAGTTGACTGGTGGTTGAATCCAACATGCATAAGTTATCACATGCAGTTATCACGATCTGTCAGCACTATCTACTAAAGTGGTGATAAAATAATCCAGTGCTGTAATTTGTGGCCAGGGGGTTGCTCACATAGATAAACAATATCAGAATGCCAGAACTGGGAGGTTTTTTAATTTGGTGGAAAAAGAGAAATAAAACCAATATGACTGGTCAATACTAACAGATAAACTTAAATACCATAATGTAGTAGTAATAATGACATAGACAGAGAGAGAGAGGAGAGAGAGAGGGGGAGGGAGGGAGAGAGAGTGAGAGAGAGGGGGATGGAGAGAGGATAGAGAGTGAGTGTGTGTAAGAGAGAGAGAAAGGGGAGAGAGTGAATCTGTGTGTGTGTGTGTGAGAGAGAGAGAGAGAGAGCGAGCGAGAGAACAGGGGAGAATGAATCTGTGTCTGTGAGAGAGAGATGGAGAAAGATGGAGAGAGAGAGGGGGGAGGAGGGAGGTGTATATATAGGGTGCTGTCATTACAGCATAACATAATACATAATGTAAACATAATGTAAACAGTACATTTCTTTCAAAGTAGAGCGATATTGTAGAGTCATGTTTGACAATATTATCTAACACCTTTTCCCAAGAATATATATGGAATATATACATTTTGGGACTTTGCCCTGTTCGTCCTTATACAGCTAAACGTGCTTATTGAGTTTGTTTTGCATAAAATCAATTCCTAGATTGTAACAATTGCAACACGTGTGTCGTAGTCTCGTAATCTACATGCATCAAAAACATGACTTAATCCGTGATGGCTTCGAACTCGAAAGTCCAGCATGCTAGCGACTGCAAGATATCATGCACTACTAAACTTGACACGTATTATTGTAGCTTCTACTATCTTGAAACAATTCAATTTCGAAGCATACAATCACTGTTTGTTGACATAGTTCATGGTCGAGTGTATTTTTTTACCTGAAAGTATGTACATTTGATGCGTCTACACAAGTATATTGGGCAACAAACTACATTTTCCGCTTGTCCCACTGGTTTTCAATATGTTCATATTTTGTGTGTAGGTTTTGTTTGGTCTCACGACAATAAATACAAACATTTTCATCGAGTCACTAAATGAAAATGAGACAATGCAATTTTAGGTAATTCCCCTTTTCACTGAGTCGAACCACTTCGAATTATATCCTCTTATTGCAATAATTTAATAAGCAAAACAGATTACGAACATATTCAGGTTGTTTACCGGAAGTTTACACTGGCGATTCAAGCAAATTTCTATATCTGGGAGTTGTAGTGAAATTATGTCTACCCTATAGCGTTAAAAAGGTTATTGGAAGTACAAACATGTTTTTATGTATGTCAAATGAATGTACTTTGTAGTTGTAGTTAAGAACTAGTCCAAAACAAGCATAACTATCTGTGATTGTATTTCTTTAATAGCCATGGACGTGGTCTTCGTGTTCTGTTCATATTATATAATTTCAGTATTAAGTAAAAATACAGATACACACGTCTTCTGTATGAGAAAAGGAATTAAATTCCTAATAGCTATAGAGCAGTAGTTGGTTAAAACAGACGAGAAAGCGATAAGTGTAAATGGAATAGGTCCTTCTGAGCTCTTATTGAATTCTTTAACTATCTCTCCAGTCATCTACAATGTACACATTATTCAATTATCGAACCGCCATTACTAAACAGACGTTTCCTGTCAGTTCAATATAGATGGGGTTCCACACCGTCACTGACAAAGTGGATAGCATCGTCCATGATAACGAACGTAACATTCGATATACGGTACGACACTATTTAATTGCATTTCATTTTATTTGTTATTCGACATTTATAAAAGTAACTAGGATGCAATTTACATTTGACAATGATGGAATTTGTATTTGACATTTTTTAGGGTATTTAGGATCGAATTGATATTTGACATCTATTTATGGTAAATACGATAGAATTAACATATGATATTCATGAAAGGTAACCATACTATGTGGGCTACATATTTACATTGTATGATGTAATCCGCATGCGACATTAATATATGGTAACTAGGATAGCATCGACATTTGGTATTCACTCATGGTAACAATAATAATAAAAATAATAATATTCTACCCAGTATAGAATTGACAATTGATATCAATATGGGGTAATGGCAATTAACATCCAATGCAGTTTACAATAGCATATCTCATATCCAATACGGTGCAAATGTCTGGTTCGTCAACATTAGAAATTCACCAACAGGAAAGTTATATTTGACATTTACACAAGGTAGCTAATTATAGCATGGTATTGGCATTTTCCATCGGCCAAATTAAAATAAATAAGACACATCACATTCAATTACATGGAACCATCCACCAAGATAAATAAGGCATACGTGACAACACATCACATATGCGTACTACCCGGTATACATGGAAGTCGACCTATAGACCTATCGTACGAAAGCCGTGTTAAGTGATCTTTGTTATGTCATCACATTAAGTTATGTGGATCGTATTGTACTAAACTATCGACTTTCTGTCCGCCGCCCTTCGTTCCCGTCTGGCTTTTCTGTTGGTCCGTAGTTTCCATTCTCGTGACCTCTCCTCGTATGTCCTTCGCCGCCGAGACCGTACCCGCCGCGACTTGTACGTATCGTTGTCACGTGATGTGCTCAGAGCGACCAGAGCAGTCAGAGCTTAAAACAGAGAGCATAAGATTGTAGTCGCACGATCTGACAGAAAACAACTTTATTTCGCTCAGGGCCCTGTTACTCAAAACATGAATAGCTACAATTGTCAGTCAAAATTACGGAAGCTCATACAAATGTAAGTCCATTACATAGAACACTTTTTATCGCTACATTACTTAAGAATATGGTTAGCTAAACTATTAATATTGTTAGTCACTTGGTTAGAAGAATACGCCGTGATTGGTCTTCGGTCAGACGGTTGAGAGACGGTCACACACTCCAGCTTATCAGTTGACTGCCCGGAAAATGAGCTGATTTATCAATAACGGATTATTTGGAAGGAAATAAATCATTGTACGTTTTGTGTTTGAGTCACTTTAAATAGGCATAATGATCTGGGTTACGAGGATGTTACTAACCTCGGTACAAGCATCCTCGCACCTCAGCAGTACTTAATTCCGTTCAGGATTCACTTCATGTGGTACCGCTGGCACACATCTGGAGAGAAACTTACGCAAACAGCCAACCAATGAAATCATTTTGCTGATGAATTTGGTGTAAAAATCTATACCCAATGAAATAGATGTTATCATTGTTCTTTGTATAGCTCCTAATCTGTTTGCGCAAGTTTCCCTCTAGATGTGTGCCAGTTATACCACATGAAGTACCGCTGGGATACGAGGATGAGCTATAAGTAAAATAAATAAATTGTGCTAATAGAAGCACAATTTGAGGCCATGCAAACATATCTGACCGATAACATTCCAAAAGTAAACAGGAATATTGAACGGGTATCCATAGCAGCGATGCAATCCAGTATGGATAAGATTATACACTCGAAGTGAAATGCCAAATCAAGAACTGAAAAACAATTTCAGAAACTTATCGAACAGATAGCAAAATGAGAAGCAGAACTGTTGAATAAACTATAAACATTGAAGGTCAGGCGTCAATCAGATCGTGATTGCGTGTCAGAGGTCACAATTAGTTGCAACATGGATTCTCTAATGGAAATTCAACTTAACACAACTTATTAAGAGATTGACCCCAGCGGCGGACACCAGAATGGGCTGTGAAGAGTTAACACTTAACCTCCGTGCAGCCACGATACTTGTCGGTGATGGTGGATATACGTTGGTTGTAACAGTGTGTGTAAAGTCCTTATTCACGAGCAACTATCGAACAGAAGGCAGCAAACTTTCCCTGGATCACCCGCCATGTGGGATGTCTCAGTATGGAGACAAAGAGGTGTTGGTTACTGTGCCATACTGCCCACAGCTTGTACTGATATCTGTCATCAAGACGAGCAAGAAGTACCACGGCATTGCTGTTCTCAGTTCCTCGTCGCTAGCAGCACGTGCATGGGGGTGGAACTCCTCGTCTGCAGTTGATTATATCCTGGACATGGATTTAACAGTGATGAGATCTATTCGCACACATAACGACAGGTCGCTGTTTAAATAACTACATATTTGTCAACCCAGATGGTCGTCTACTTGTGTCGGACCACGGCAAGGCGTCTGTAATATGTTTGACGTCAGACGGACAAATTGTTTGGAAATACCATACCGGAGACAGAGTACTCCGTGTTCCAAGGTATATCATCACTAAACCCACCGGAGAGTGTCATGCTTGTAGACAGTGGCGCCAACATGATTATTGGACTGTCACAGTCTGGACAGTTTGTGAGAGAGATTCTCACAGCACATGACGGCAGTGATGAGGTCGTGTGCCTATGTCTAAACAGACACAGCACACTGTTTATGATTGCTGCTAATTATGGAACGGTTTAAGATTTCAACATAAATGCATGGTATCATCCCGGAATTTCACTATTTTCACCCGAGGTACTAGAGGATCTCGATAATGAAGTCAATGAATGTGTTGAATGATCGATAAACAGGATTCTGGTATATGATCTTTATTTCCTTCAAGAATTACATGTGGAATAATTGAGTTATCAATTGCAAAATACGTAAATATAGGCTTCAAGTTCCTGACCTACCGGAATACTCAGCATCAATCAACATGGTATCGGCGCAGGCTTGAAACGGCAGGTTATCGACACAATGACGTCGTTTTGACCAAGTTCTTGTCGCCGTTTCAGCCAATCTTTCGCCATTATAGCCAATATGTATATTGCCGTTTTGACGTGTCACCGTTATCGCCTGTAGCCAGGAATATCACCGACGAGAGCATGAAAGACAATATAGACTTAATCATCATTTGACTCGAGTTTGACAAAACTATCAACATTGATCACATCACGGATACGTTCAAAGATAGCACTTCGCTCATGTACTCAGGCAAACAATGGGCCTCCGAGACCCGGATAGTCTTCGGCTATTATTCCTGCACACATCTATTGTATTTGATCAAATAAAGTATATACACCACTTCAGTCATCCGTGTTAATACAGTGAGGTAGCCTGTCACAAAACATAGAAATCTGAGGGGCATAGTTGAAGCTAAAACATCAATCGAATATGTTGGGGTTTTTTTATATAATATTTAGTATGTATGTTTTCTTTCGAGTGTCATGATCATCAAGACCTGTGGAGATCGGATGGCGCTGATGAGATTATTATTATTGTTGTTTTACGTCGCAGCGGGAATATCTCACCCATAGGCGACGACGCGCTGATGAGAAGGACATGTCTTGCTTTCTTGCACTGGAATGTCGTGATCATGGGCTTACTTTATAACACGAACTGATACTCCTACATGTACAAGTCACGTTGATTGTTGGCAGTAAACTCGGGTTGAACCGCCCGTTGTGATGTACAGTGCCGACTAATGTCATACCATTGGATATTTGCTCATGCTCACAGGGATGGCATAACATGTTCGTCAATTATTAAGTTTCGCCTGGAATGTAATGGACATGTGCAGTGGTAAGCTCATCCACGTGCCGCACAAGCTGCGCATGACCGCCAACTTATCTCTTGCACCGGGAGCTCCAGGAATCGTTGTTCAGGCGATGGACATTGCAATAGTAAAGCGTTGTATACTTACCTCCAGGTGGATCCACCGCAATCAGTCTTAGATGAACATACATTCGATTCGAAATCAGATTCGAAACTGACGCTCAGATATTTGGAGACTCGATGTCTCTGTTGAGCAAAATATTGTCCAAATGGTTACGGAGCGCAACGATATCTCAATGTAATTAGATTGCCATGCTTATGTTATATGTTAATCAGAACTCATATCTGGGTATCATTGGTCGGCTTCAAATTCATATTATGATTTCTCATTTGACCGTTATCATTTATGCAATTTACGATGGTCTTGACGATATTTTGTGTAATGTAAAGGTCCTTACACACCAAAGGCGAGCGATTTATCGCCGCGACAAATAGCGGCGACAACAAAAGATTCTATCGAAATTTGTCGTTGCGAATTTCGCCTTTTGTGTGCAAGTATATAGATAAAGGATAAGGTTCTACCTCGGAACGTAAATCACCGAGTTTGTCGCCGCGAAAGTCGCCTCTGGTGTGCAAAGACCTTTTATATGAACACGTCTGCACTATGAGTGGCATTGACCATATTTTTTTCAAGAGAACCCTGTGGAATACAATGCTGGTGGAGATGGACACTTGACCCATTGACCTCCATATTTTATTATTATCAATAATTATATTTATTTATTTATTATTATTATTATTATTACTATACACATTTATATAGCGCTTCACTAAAGAACTGAGGTTTTAGTTTTTACTTGAAAGTGCAAAGTTTGCCTATTTCACGGATGTTTTGTGGTAGGTTGTTCCATAGGAATGGGCCTGCAGCCTGGAATGGCCGATCTCCGATTGAATGTGGTGGAATCATGTAGGCATCGCATGAGACTGAGACTCCTGGAGGGCTGGGATGACTGCACGAGTTCAGATAGGTAGCATGTTGCTAGATCATAAAGAGACTTGAAAACAAGAACGAGAATGTTAAACTCTACTCGTTTAGATATTGATAACCAATGAAGATTGTTGAGTATGGAGATTATCTGCTCAAACCTTCTACAGAGTAACTTCTCTTGCAGCTGCATTTTGGACTCCCTGAAGTCTGTTGATCAGGAAGTCCGGGAGTCCACAGAGCAGGGCATTGCAGTAATCCAATCAGGAAGTTACGTATGCATTGATTAATGTAGCGGGCGCTTTCCTATCAATGTAATTTCGGATCAGACTGACGTTTCAGATGTGATACAAGAACGTTTGCATATTGTTTAACGTGCTTGTTGAGGTCACTCTTAGCATTATACTTGAATCTGCGTAGTGGTTGGTGAAACATTATACTTGAATCTGCGTAGTGGTTGGTGAAACATTATACTTGAATCTTCGTAGTGGTTGGTGAATCTGCGTAGTGGTTGGTGAAACATTATACTTGAATCTGCGTAGTGGTTGGTGAAACATTATAATCGTCACGAGCATCAGGTTCAGAATCAATACCGGAATCAGATCTGAACTGTTCATATTGTACACATTCTAAAAACTCTTCCTCTTACTCCTCGGATTCTGATTCACAATTCAGATATGTATCAACATTAATTGATTCTGGCAATTCTGACTAAGATTGTGTTGTTTAGTCAATGCAGACTTGTGGCTACTTAGGGCTGGTCCTGTGTGTAAAGAGTTGATAAGTGTTCTGACACTACACTTGGAACATATGTCGGGGCCTATCGAGCACGGGGATGCGGTTAACGGAAGTTGTCTTTAAAGACCTGTTACTACTTTTCTCTAGTATTATTTAATAAATTACATGCAGTAGATTGTGTCTAATATATTTTTTTAAAGGAGTAAATATAATATCAGGTCGAATGCTTCAATAGTTACACAAATTACACAAATTTGAATGTGACACCGGACCTCAAAGACCCCGGGTAACGGGGCGAGGTTAAACGTACTAATTTCCTATCACATCAAGTTTGTTTTAGTTATTTTTATACTGAACAATGTCCACAAACATGTCATTGTGTCGATAGAACTAAAACTGTTTTATGAGGAAGATTAAATGGATATTAATTAATATACATGTAACATCGTGCAAGATCGTATTTTATTATCACAGATGTAATTTAGATATAAAAGTACCGGGTGTCGTATTATTATGCATTCCCACAACATACATTCATCCGCGCTCATACAAACATTCACACAAACACGTCAGATGTTGAATACTCATACAACCATACAAGGCTGAAACGATGACGGTATTAACGACGAGAAGAGTTTGGTGTTTCTTTACTCTCTCTCTTTCTCTCTCTCTCTCTCTCTCTCTCTCTCTCTCTCTCTCTCTCTCTCTCTCTCTCTCTCTCTCTCATCATACTTTGAAACACTTGCATAACATGTCATGGCGGGCATATACTTATTTAGTGCAGTGAGATTCAGGCTATAATTCTAAACGTCATTATATTACAGATCTCTATAAATGCATTCTACATACAATTGCGCATGATAGTAAAAGTTATTACGTTCATAGCATTCAACAGTTCAACCAAGCTAGATAAATACTTGTACATAGTAGGTCTATACTCACCTATAAGAATCAGAACTGATACTATGAAAAGCTGCATTTCAATCAGTCGTTATAGAATTAAATAACGATGGGTTTTTTAAAACAAAACAGGATGTCACGTCCAAAAAATACCTAGTCATAACACTAATAAGATTCTCGTTCACCTCGTAGAAATGTCAGTAATGTTGCGGCAGTCTAGTCGTGCTGCTTAGACGTCGTGTTGAGCTCAACGTGAAGCAGCAATATTAACTAATATATATCCTGTTTAAAATAAGACCGAGTAATCAGATAAGATAATAAGATAATAGTTTATTGCCCATGGGTGGGGGTTGCTGATGGGGTGAGGTTGTTTCACATCATGTAAAGACATTGGCAACACATAAAAGAATAACATAAAATAATGGTTTACGAAACAAGAATTATACGTTAATGACGACAAAACATGCAGAATATGCAAAGTATGTGTGTGTGTGTGTGTGTGTGTGTGTGTGTGTGTGTGTGTGTATGTGTGTGTATGTGCGTGCGTGCATGCATGCATGTGTGTCGATACCGCCATTGCATCCATGGCAACAGGACATTCTGTCGCGTGATCGATGGTCGAATAAAGACGAGATAAGTGGCCAATTATCAGTTAAAAGGTCGAAGGGTTTGAGTGCTATAGCGGCATGGTGCCTCTATGTAATAAGAATGTCTTCCCTACTTTCTTAAATTTCATTAAATTTCATCGAACTTGTGTGTGTATACATATACTCAACAAAATTAATAAACGGCCACTAGCCTTTTTAGACATATAAAGTTATTTTCGTCACAATTAATGTCAACCAAATACTTGAAAACTTTGTTAATACTTATTAAATGGCGTCCACTAGTATGTAATAAACTGGCAAACAAAGGAATATTGAATGGCCCGGATGATGACCGACGTGGTGATATGATTGGCTAATCCCACTGTCATCGACCGAAATAGCCGTAATTAAAATCGGTAGGCACATGTACTAACTTGTTGGCAGTCTGTAGCCGTATTATTTACATCAACAATACTATGTTTGCCAATTAATGTAACCTAGTTGATAATGAACTACACACCACATATTAATACGTGACAATTGTTACCTAGATTAAAACAATGATACTCGTAAATTATGTCTTTGTCTCTCATAGCCTGATTGACCTATATAGTGTCGGGCTTTGTTTGCCAAAGACCTAACCTCACTACTGCCCTGCTATAATTATCCCGTAATGTACATAAATATAACTAATGCTTAAATTGACATAGCCACATATCATATATGTTAAAATTAGGTTGGTTACATAGATCATCCACAAATGTTCTTGTGTTGGCCCATAAGAATTATATTTAGATCTAGAATACCTACACTATTTTTAAAATGTACTCTTCTATTACCGAACCCCTGTGATCGGTGGGTACTAATTGGGTATAAGTAATGACTGGTTCCTGTTTTTTTGCAATGGAGCATAAAATGGTAAGAAATGATATCTTGAAAATATATATTACCCATTACACCAGAAGTACGTTAAACACAACAATTTACGTATACGGGTATATTTCCTACCAAACTAACTATTTCACATTGCCGAATACATAATACACTTGTATACCTAATTAATACATAATTGAAGCTCGAGTGGTATTTAAAAAGTCACTTATGGATTGACAATCATTATTAGCAAGGGTAAACAGTAGCAATTTCATTAGTATTGATCTTTCGAAACAAAAACCGGTTCATCACGCAAGTATACTGTAAATCAGGAAATTAATGCGAGCATGATATTAATGCGGAAAATGCGATTGGCGTATGGCCGCATTCAATTCCTACGCATTATGTAAAATAATGAAAGGTAGG